>JADLZK010000170.1:0-13792 GCA_015847255.1 Hyparrhenia diplandra
TTCCATAAAAAATCTCTTTGTCGACCTACGTCTGCGAAACAAGAAGGGGAACGACTCGAAAGGTACATAGGAAGTTAGGGTGCATAGGTTAGATGATGGTAGGATCAATTAAATTGTGTTCCCGAACCGTAAATACGTTTCTAGACGTGACATAAGGGAGTGTCGCCGCTGATTTCAGCGTGAACTCAAAACAAAGAGAAGTTTCCAATCCGGCTATAGAATCGAGCTTTACTTTTTCGCGGTTGTGGAATCAAATGCCTCACCCTAGAGAACCTAAATTTGAACAAGTGGACCATTAGAGAGTGTTGGGACCACGGATCCGTAATTTGGCGGAGGTGATCTTGGGCACCGAAAGCTCGCGCTCGAGGGGCCTGTTCGACAATTGTGATTTGTTACTTTTACGTCATCCTTTGAGGAAGGCCGGGGGTGAAAGATCTCCACCACCTAAGCCGGGCGGAGGTCTTCACCTCTCGGGACGGTGGTGATTCCCGAAGCAACCGCCCCCCCCCCCCGCGGCACCGGGCCGGGCGGAGACCTCCACCTCCGCTTGCTCGCGCCGGTGGCCGGATGGGGCATCAAGAAGCCAGATTCGAGCGGGTCCCCGGTGGGACGCGAAGGTCCAAGAAGTGGATCTCGGGATGCCGTGCCGGACCCGATCAAGGAAGAGGTGGTGCGGCATGTGCAAATACACGAAGAACCCACACCGCGCCTAAGTAAGGAGGAATATGCTGGGAATATTAGAGGGCAGAATTGTAAACTCGTATTCCTAGGCACTTGTAAAACTATAAATAGGGAGGAGTCCTCCCCTTTAGGTTGGTTGGTGAATAACATTTATGGACAATTATTATCCATTCCAGCATTTCACTCTCCCCAGTTGACCAGTCTCCTCCAGGGCACCGCCTGGGCGGAGGTACCATACCGTGTTGGGATTCACCAAGCTCAACATTGGCGCCCACCATGGGGCCCGAACAGAGAAACCATGGCACCACAAAAGAGAAAAAGGACTACCATGAAGACGAAGGCTCCAGCAAAGAGCACCCGGCCCAGGCGTAGCACGAGGAGCGCATACGCAACGGGGGGGGGGAGGACCCTCCGCTTGATGAAGAACAACAAGAGGAGGAAGCAGCCGGTGAAGGCGAAGAGACAGCCGGACCCAAAGGTGGAACCTCCGCCCAGGCGCAGGAATTGCGTCAGCTGTAAGTCTCACTCCAAAGGTTACAGCAGGAAAGAGATAAAGCGGCAGCCGCCTATGCAGAGATAGTCAAAGCGCAGCAGGCGTCTGCACAGGCAGCGGAAATCAGGCAGCAGATCGCACTCCTGCAAGCGGAGATTCAAAGCATGCAGTTCGTCGGGCAGCCTCCGCCGACTCAGCCCCCTCTGATCATCCCATCCATCCCTATATCGAGCCACATGGCAATGAACGTTAATCCAGAAATCACGCCCAACCCACTGATCGTCCTTGATGTCCCACAGGACCGAAGGCCTTTCGATCCCAAGTCACCATTATCTGACGGAATACAGCGGACACCATGGCCGACCAGATACAAGCCCACCAAATTACCAAGATTCAATGGCAAGACAGACCCGCACCAGTTCATAATGAGCTATGAAGCAGCGGTAGCGTCAGCAGGAGGCAACGATGCGGTACTAGCAAAGGCTTTCATCATAGCAGCCGAAGGGGACGCACTGGCCTGGTATTCAATGTTAAAACCCAGCTCTATATACTCCTGGGAAAACCTCCGCGACAAGATACTTGAAAATTTCAAAGGACTGGCGTCCAATCACTAACATCCATGGATCTATTCCAATGCAAGCAAGGCCACAACGAGCCACTGAAAGACTATTTCCAGAGGTTCCTACAGCTCAAGGCGAAGGCCCCCGACATCCCAGACCAGATGGCGATAGACGCAGCCATCAGAGGGCTCCGCCTGAGGCCATTCGCCAGAGAACTGGCACGAAACAAGCCAAGAACAATGCAGGAACTCTGTGAACAATTTGAGATCTGGATCCGATCAGACGAAGACTTTCGAAAAAGGCTGGAAGAACAAAACCAAGATAGGCAGCAAGTCAAAGGGGGTAAGAGGAACCAACAGCAAGAACCTTCGCCAACAGCTCCCAAGCAAAATCAGGGGCAGCACGTCCTAGCCTTGGACCAGCCAATTGAGCCCAATCAGCAGCGAAAAAACCAGGGTGCGAGGCCCCCTGATAACCAAAAACCAAATCAAGATAGAGGGCCCCAGAAAAACGGGAACAGGAAACAAAGAAAACAGTACTGCGCCATACATGGCGAAGAGAAAGGACACTTCACCAGGGACTGCCCAGTAATCCTACAAGAAAAGGACAAAGCGCTCAAGGCAGCAAACGGGCAGCCCTTGCTGAACCAAGCTCCGCAACCAACAAGGGAGGTTAACAACGCCTACTCATACACGCGATCGAAACCTCTGCCAGTTCAGAGCCAGCATCAGCAATATTGTCCCATTTACCCATCCCTCAGCTCAAACCAAGTGCACCCATCCACTATAGCAACTGCCTACTATCCCAATTTCTTACCATCCTGGAGGCCTTCGCCACCACCACCAACATCAAATTACTCATCTGAATCCAGCATGTCTTACTCAAATCCAAGACAGCATCTAACATACGTCGAAATAGGATAGCCGCAACACGCGGGCAGGCAACTCGTCAATCAGGCCCCCAGCCCACAACTACTACCACCTCCGCCAGGACCCCACCCAGCGCCCCCATGAAAAGCGAGCCGAGTCCAGAGAATCAATACAACCCCCACACTCCGGTACCATCCATAGGCACCATAATGCCTATCACGGGGGGTTCATCAATAGAGTACGAGACCAAAAAGCAAAAAAGAGATCATCTCCGATTGGTGAACAACGTAGCTGTTCAGCCAGTAGTCAGGTTTGGAGAGTGGTCCAAGACCCCCATAACCTTCTCAGAGACGGATCTCAAACTAGAGAGCTACCCACACGTCGACGCTATGGTAGTAGAGACAAATGTCGCAACTTGGGAGATGAAAAGAGTCCTGATTGACACAGGAAGCTTCGCAGACATAATCTTCGCCAATGCCTTTGACAAGATGCAGTTTAATAGAAATCAGCTACAACCTTCGGATTCGCCACTAATAGGTTTTGGCGGAAGGCAGGTCCAGGCACTAGGGAAAATAACCCTACCCGTGTCTTTCGCAAATGAAAAGAGTGCAAGAACGGAATACATAACCTTCGACATTGTGGATGTTTATTCCCCATACAACGCAATATTTGGAAGAGGATTCACGAACAAGTTCAATGCAGCAATCCATATGGGCTACTTGTGCATGAAAATCCCAGCGTTGCACGGGATCATTACCGTGCACGGCAGTCAAAAAGAGGCCAGAAACATAGAAAAGGCCATATACAGGGCACACAGAAATGTCAACTCAGTAGAAATGGAAAAGGAAGATCCCGAACCACCAGACATGAAGAAAGAGTAGACGAGTGTCAAAAGGCAAGAGAAGGTAAAACAAATCAGGATAGACGAAGACCCAGATCACAATGTGACAATCAGCGCCAACCTCTCCGCAGAAGAAGAAAAAGAATTGGCGGAGCTCCTGGCCGCAAGCAAGGACATATTCGCTTGGTTGGCAGCAGACCTCCGCGGAGTAGACAGAGACACCATCGAACACGTCCTAGACATCAACCCTAAAATGAGGCCGAAGAAGCAACGGCAGAGGAAAATGTCAGAAGACAGAATACTAGCGGCCCAAGCGGAGGTCCAGAGGCTGCTCGACGCCAAAGTCATTAGAGAGGTCAAATACACCGACTGGTTGGCGAACATCGTTCTCGTCCCAAAGAAAACTTCAGGGAAAATGAGGATGTGCATAGATTTCACAGACCTCAACAAAGCAACTAAGAAGGACAACTACCCCCTACCAAGAATAGACACCTCTGTTGACAAGGCGGCAGGGTGTCGAAGGTTCTCACTACTTGATTGCTACTCAGGATATCACCAAATCTGGCTAAGAAAGGAAGATGAAGAAAAGACCAGCTTCACCACACCATTTGGAACATATTGTTTCGTCAGAATGCCAGAAGGCTTGAAAAACGCCGGAGCGACCTTCGCCAGAATGACAGGTAAAGTCTTGGTGGGGCAGCTGCTCAGAAACATGATTGCATATGTAGACGATCTCATAGTCATGAGCAAGAGAGAGCAAGACCACAACTCCGACCTCAAGGAGACCTTCGCAAACTTGAAAAAGTCAGGGCTTAAGTTGAACCACGACAAATGTGTCTTCGGAGTAACCAAAGCGAAGGTCCTCAGATATATCGTCAGTTCCGAGGGGGTCAAAGCCAACCCAGAAAAAACAAAAGCAATCAGAGATATGGCGGAGCCAAAGACAAAAAGAGAAGTGCAAAAGCTAACGGGCAGAATCGCAGCTCTAAACAGATTCATCTCCAAGTCAGCAGAAAAAAACCTCCCATTCTTCCAAGCCCTAAGGGGGGGAGGACACATCAAATGGGGAGAAGAGCAAGCGAAGGCGTTCGCAAAGCTCAAAGAGTACCTGCAAGAACAACTAATAGTAATAGTGCCCGACAAAGAAAAACCCCTGCTCTTATACCTCGCAACATCAGACTACGCCATCAGCGCAGTAGCAGTGCAAGAGAAGGTCGAAAACAACCACCTCACACAGCTCCTAGTATACTATGTCTCAGAGGCACTCACAGGAGCCAAAGTCAACGATACAGAAGTAGAGAAGATAGCATATGCCCTCTTGATAGCATCCAGGAAACTCAAGCATTATTTCCATTCCTACAAGGTAATAGTGCCCACCTCACAGCCACTGGCGGAGGTTCTGAGAAACAAGGAAACTTCAGGCAGGATCAGCAAATGGGCAGCGGAGCTCTCTCAGTTTGAAATAACATTCGTTAACAGATCCGCAATACGATCTCAAGTCCTAGCAGACTTTGTAGCGGAATGGACACCGCACAAGCGAAGACAGCAAGAGGATCACTCAGAGCTATGGACGGTCTACACAGACGGAGCTTGGGGCAGACACGGAGCAGGGGCCTCCGCTGTCATAATGTCGCCCCTAGGCGTAAAATCATATTTCGCCACAAGACTAGAGTGCACCCAAACAAACAACACAGCCGAATATGAAGGACTAATATTGGGACTATCAAAAGCAAAGGCCTACGGGGCAAAACTAGTCGAAGTCAGAACAGACTCAATGTTAGTAGCAGGCCAAGTAGAAAAAGAATGCATGGCCAGAGAGCCGGAGCTCATAAACTACCTCGCGGTGGTCAGAGCAATGGAGCGAAGATTCCAGGGCTTTGCTGTCAAGTTCATACCACGAGAGCAAAACGGTGAAACAGACGCCCTAGCTAAAGCAGCAGCCAATACCTCCGCATGCCCCCAGAACACTATCTATAATGTGGCATACAAACCGGCAACGGAAACACTGAACAAAGCATTCAAGACAGTCATGCTGGTAGAAGGCGAAGACTGGAGACAGATAATAATCGACAACCTCAACAACACCAGTTACCCAGAAGAGGAAGCGGAGGCAGCTAGAATAGAGGCGCGAGCAAGAAGCTACACCCTCATTGACGGCCACCTGTTCAAAAAAGGGGTAGTCCAGCCAATGCTCAAATGCATTTCTCAGAGCGAAGGACAAGACCTACTCAAGGAAATACATGCCGGAGCCTGTGGATCCCACATCGGACCAAGGGCACTGTCAGCTAAAGCAATCCGCCAAGGGTTCTATTGGCCTACGCATATAAAAGATGCACAACAAATCGTCAAGACTTGCGGAGCTTGTCAGAACTTCGCGCCACACCAGAAAACCCCATCGGCGGAAACACAGTTGATACCTCCGACATGGCCGCTGCAAAGGTGGGGGATCGACCTGGTTGGACCATTACCAACCACACAAGGAGGAAACAAATTCGCAGTAGTAGCCGTTGAATACTTCACCAGATGGATAGAGGCCAAACCATTGGCGAAGATCACCTCGGAGTCCATCATCAAATTCTACTAGCAGAACATAATTTGCAGATTTAGGGTGCCAAAGACAATAACAGTGGATAACGGCAAGTAGTTCGACTCCGACAAATTCAGGGAATTCTGCTCTCAGATGGGCACAAAAATAGCCTTCGCATCAGTCTATCATCCGGAATCCAACGGAGCGGTAGAAAGGGCAAATGACATAATATTCTCCGCTATATCAAAAACCCTATTCAAACTCCACAAAGGCAAGTGGGCAGACAAGCTAACAAGAGTAGTCTGGTCTCACAACACAACATCTTCGCGAGCAACCTACTTCACCCCGTTCAAGCTCATGTCCGGAAAAGAAGCAATGCTTCCAGAGGAACTGAAACACGAAAGCCTACGCGTCATAAAACGGAAGATGGCGGAAGACGAAGATTACGCCAAAGAAATTTGGAACACTCAAGGCTGGAAGCCATAGACAACATACGCAAATATCAGGCCGAGACCAAAAAATGGAGGGATAACAAGGTCCGCAAGAAAAGCATTGAGGACGGAGATCTGGTACTCAGAAGAAAACCAAATGCTTCAACAATAGGAAAACTACAGGCAAAGTGGGACGGTCCTTTCATCGCAAGAGCAACAACAAGGCAAGGAGCCTTCCGCTTGACAGACGGTGAGGGTAACACCTCCGATCACACCTGGAATGTGGACAACCTCCGCAAGTACTATGTGTAAAGCCACCTCCCGCGAAATATAAGCGGAGGCTGGTTACCACTCTACCTTTTCACAAGTAGCAGTAGAATTTACAGTTTTTTCAATCAAGGTCTCGCACTCTTTTCCTCACAGGGGAACTCCTAGCGGAGGTGAGGTTTTTAACGAGGCGAGACTAATGTAAAATCCTCTGAAATATAAAGAGGAAATTTCCCCAAAACGGAAAGAAAAGAAAAAGTCGAAAGTGACTAGCAACGCAGTCACGTAATTCGACAAAGGTGGAAAAAAATGCCCGAGAGGACATTTTACGGAGAGAACGCGGAGGTTCTAACCTAAAAATGACCTCTAAAGACCAAGAAAACGGTCTCAAAAACCCTCGGAAAAAGTCCTACCCGAAGCGTAGGCATTGAGGTGGCACAACGGTATGTGCCAAACATAAAAAAGCGGAAAAAAGACCTGTCCACCTCAGGCATCAGCAACACCTCCGCCAGCAAAGGCAACAAGGAGAATGAATACAAAAGCACCAATACATTTATGATATTTCCATTTCACCGCTATATTTACAAATTACACAGGTGCTCGACATTGTACTGTCGGAGGTACAAACATCTTCGCAGAAGATGGTACAGTGGTAGCACAGACACAGCAAGACAAAGGAGATGAGCTACACCACCACGCTAGGCAACAGCTTCACTCCGTGCGCGTAAGGGAACCTCCGCGAGCGTCAACGCGTTCTCTCGTACGGCCGGCAGACCGCCATAGGACCTTTCCATCCAAGCTGACCTCCGATAGCTGGGCAATAAATAGACTTGAAGTTGCCCTAGCGGAGATCCGACTCCAGCAGCAAAGTCCAAGAACAGATCAAGCAGCCATCAAAATCACCAGGACTCACCGCCAAGAATTGATAGCACATTGGCAAGAGTTAATAGCTCCGTGCCTGTTCTAGTCTGCACTTCCAGCCAACGAATAGGAGGATACCCAAATATACAGCCTAGACCACCAAATACGAATCCTTAAGCGGTATCAATGCTCTGAACACCAAGCCACTGCTAGACTCACCCATCGTACCTAAGATAAACAAGGGGGGAGCCCGCGAGTTATATACTAACCTAGTTCACCCAACACACCTACCAAAGGACGACATCAATAAGTGTCCTTAATGGCCTAAGCCCTATAAAACAAACCCAGCATCCCCATACGACAGTCAACCAGTCCAAAAGCAAAATTACACAAGGAAGGACACTAGAACAACAGATGAGTGCGGACGTTAACCTCCGCCAAAATACTCACAAACAAGAAGAGACCGTGTAAGAATTCGTAATGATCCCGGCACTTGGACAATTTCAGGGGGGAGACCGCGTAAGGATTCGTAACATCCCCCTGGAACTCCAAATTCCTATAAAGCATCCAAATGCGAGATCCTTGCCGAAGACCCGTGAAGTGGGGCAGCAATAACCGCTTCCCACACGGGTAGCGGAGGTCTAACGCAAGACAAAGGACTGCTCCACGCCGGTAGTTCGCGGCGGAAGGGAGCGAATTGGCGCCGCAAACAAGTGACTATCCTCCGCTATCAAATCCACAAGCGAAGGTCCACAACAAAATTCGCAACGAAACGAAAAAAGCACAAGCAATGTAACCAAAGCGAGCAATTGAGAACATCATAGTAAAAATTGCCTTTATTAATAAACATCTGTATCATTACAAAACCTTCTTCTATCAAATAAAGCCTAGCGAGATCCGGGCGGAGGCCCCTCCCAAGCTACGTCATTTGTGAACGCCATTCGAGCATCTCCTAGGTCGAACAGAACGTCTTCATACATGTCATCTACCCTAGGGACGTCGAACGTGTCTTTCCAAAATAGCCAGAGACCTCCGTCAACATAAACACCGTCTCAATAAAGACACAAAGGATCCACTTCTTGCGCAGGCACCTCATCAGGGACCTGTGCAGGAAATCATCGATTCAAACAAAATATTAGATTCCCACTTAGCAATATTTCAACACTTTGTACAAAGCGGAGACTGACATCCGCACAAACACTCCAAAAGTCACAACAAAAAACCTAATCATTTACACCTCCGTGTCCTCGACATCCGGAGACCTTGTTCCCTCTGCTTCTTGCGCAGCAGGCGGAGGCGCATCCCTCGGAGCTCCATCCTCCGCGATAACACGCTGCCCAGGAATATCCGCTTGAGGACCAGTCTGTTAAAAACACAAACATTAGAACCAACACTAAAACAATGCGAAGCCACTCAACTCAAGTAGAAGAGAAGGCGAGGAGCAAAGGACTAACCGAGAGAAGAGAGCGAGCGAGAGACGCGGCCTCCGCGCGCCCATGAACAGTCCAAAACTTCTTCATGAAGGAGCCCAGGAACTTCATGGCGCCGCTACCAAGCTCCGCAAGGCTCAAGGGCTGATGCGCCTCCTTCACACGAAGCCTGGGAACATCCTCGCAACCTTCACTAGAAAGGATGCGAACGACGCTGGTCGCGGCCGCCCGGGCACCAAAGTCGGAAACCCCCTGCAGCACCCCCGGAAGCTTGGCGAAATTCTTCGCCATCCACGACAGCACGCCAGCGCTGCCACCGTCCATGGGGAAAGGCGTCACCACCGCGCCAAAGGACGTCACGGCCTGCGCGTACGAGTGGGCGATGGAGGTACAGGACGCGTAAATCCCATCCAACTGCTTCTGCTTCTCCGACGCCTGAGCTCGCGAAGAGGTGAGGCTAGCGTTAGCTTCTTCAAGCTTCGCCTCTAAGTCGAGAAGGGCTTTCTCAGCCCTCTCCACACGGGCGGTCAATTCGTCCTGCGCCTTCTTCGCTGCTTCAGCCTCCTTCAAGCGGAGCTCCCGCTCAGCCGACAACAACTTGTCGGAGGCCTCCTTCCCATCCCTCCAAGAGAAGGCCTTCGCCTCTAGGTCCTTCAAGAGCTCGTCATGAGACGCAAGCTCCTGATGGACCCGAGCGCGCACGCACTCCAAACTAGCGGTCATCTGCAAACCAAGAATTAGACCTCCGACAGCATAGAAAAGCGAAAACACACAAACACAAAACATACAAAACATACTGAAAGGCTCTGGTCTACAGCCTTGTCCAACACCTCCTGCACGTTGCCCTCTGAAAAGTATTTACGTATGGTACCTAATCAGAGGAGTAAGAAAACCACAAAGTAGAAAAAAAAGAAGGGGTAAAAGACAAGACACGCGCGAAGGCAACTCACTTAAGGTACCTTGTGCAGCAACGTGGGGAGAACCCGTCCCCAACACACCGACGACATCTCCGCCAATATCTGCGAAGAGGGAAACACAACCTATCAGTCTAATAGACGCAGGGCCACCAAAAACGAGAAAGGGATCAAAAAACAAACCTGCGTCGCCAGCGCAGGCAGGGGCCGCCTTGGTGCGCAGCACTTCTAAAACTTGCGCAACCTTCACCACCTTTGCCCCAGTGCTCTCGGCCTCCGCCTCAGTACCCCTAGAGGCACGGTAAGCAGCGCGGAGCTCCTGCATCTGAGGGTAGGTGATGTTCATACCAGTAGGGGGTACAAATGAATCTTCCGAGGTAGACTCAACTCGTACCTCCCGCCCCGGAGCCTCCTCCACCGATCTTGTCACGGATCGGCTCCCCCCGTCAACCTCACCCTGCGAGCTCGCGGAGCCACCGCTCGAGTAGGGAAAGCCGTCCAGGGGGTTTGCCATAACCTTCGATACCTCTGATGTGGCCCCTCCATCATAGGCCAGCTTGCAAGCAGCAACGGTAGGGGAAACCGGTCCTTCCCGCAAAACTGAACCGGCCGCACCCCCGCCAGTAAGGGCCCCGGCACCACCAGAGGCCGCGGGAGCCGATGCATCAACAGCAACAGCCACCTTGGCAGCCGCGGGTGGCGGAGGGTTTACCCCTCCGCACAATCTACTTTTGGCCCTGCTTATGGGCCAGCTTCTTCTTCTTCTTGGCCTCCTCCTTGGCCGTCGCGGCGACTGCAGCCGCAGAGAGGCGGGCGGAGGCCCCCTCCTCCATCTTGGTCTTCTTCGCCTTTTCGCGAGTCGTTGGAGGGGCCTTCCGTTTTTCAACAGGCGGAGGAACACCAGCCGCCGCCTTCGCCAACTTTGCGGCCTCCTCCTCCTCGCGCTTAGCAGTGTCAGCAAGAACACGGCCAGGCACCCTGTGCGGGCCATAAGTGATCTGCATCTCCTCAAAGACGTGGTTCAATCGAGGCATGTTCCCCGCCCGCGACCTCCGAGCGAGGAACTCCCTCACACCGATAGGACCTAAAAGATCCTGGGCCTCCATCTCAACCCCCATCACGAAGGCGTCCACGCTAACACCTTCAGGGAGTTGAGTGCCAAGGCGCGGGCACGGGACCATCTCCGCCTCACCAAACACGGGGAGATTAATCCTCTCCACAGGAAACTCTGTGTTCCTCTTGGCAAGCGGAGAATATTTCACAGCGCAATACTCCTCAACAATATCCCGACCACCGGAGTATCGGCACACCAACAAAAAAGCTTCGCGACACTTGGTCCTCTTCTCCGACATCCGATCATTCTGATCAGGCTTCGACACAATATCCACCAGAGTAAGGGTGGATGCGAAGGGGTAACGCACCTCCTCCACATCATCCATGATTTTTGTTGACCTGGCCGACCGAGCGTAGAACCAGAACTCCATCTAGCCAGGATCCCACTTGTTCTTCTGCGCAAAGGAGAGCTCCGTCTTCTCCTGGCCCTGGTGGCGGCGCGGATTGAACGTGCAGCAACCATATTGTAGCTTTTTCTCGCTGCCATCCGCCATCTTGCGAACCTTCGGCTGCTTATGCAACTCATAAAACTCAATGAAATTGTTTATCTCCAGCTTGGCGCCATAAGACTCGCAGGCCCATACAAATTTAGCCACCGCGAGGAATGCGTGAGGAGTAAGTTGATGGATCTGAACATTAAAAGATTCCACCACTGCCCGCAGAAACGCCATATAGGGAAGGCGGAGGCCACAAGTAAAAAAATCCTTAAAAACAATACCCCACTGGTCTTGAGGCTCTGGCAGCTCCGGCACGACTTCATCCCCGGGCAGCTTCACATCATACTCAGCGGAGATCTGACCCCACCGCCTAAGATCATCGACCATCGCCTGGGTCATCCTGGTCGAACCCAACTCATAAGTAGCATCAACATCCTCGCGAGCCATCAGATCTCCGACTGAAGCTTCGACGTCGGACAGTGTCTCTTCCAGATCTTGAGCACGAGCGGAGTCAAGCATACAATCCTCGTAAAGGCGGCCCGATTGGCTAGAACGATACAGGAGAAGCTCGCGTATGGCCCGAAAAGCTCGTGGCGGGAAGCGGCCTTACGCTAATCGAACTAAAGCAAGAGCGCATGCAACTAAACGAACCGCCAAGGGAAGCGGAGGCAATTGAGAGCGAGTGGCAGCAAGGAAGCAGGGATGCGCAGGAGCTCAGGGGCACAAAGCAGCGAAAGCGATGGCAGGGGTACCTCCGTCGGGGAGCCCCCCTTTTATAGCAGTCCGGTCGACCCTTCGCATCCCAAAACGCGCAGTCGCGACCAACGGGCAGAAAACGGTCACTTCGGCATCAAAAGGCGCGCCCTTTTGTCAGTTAATAAACGCTCGAATTCCTCGGAGAGGCGAAGGTCTCACTTGTGACAGCGTCCTAGGGGGGGAAGGAACCCTCAACACCTCCGCCAGCGCTGCAAATCGTTGAGAGCAAAGGTACGCCTCCGCTTGTGACCCTCCGCCCTCAAGGGGGGGAACTGTTGGGACACGGATCCCAGCGGGCTGGCGGAGGTGATCTTGGCACCGAAAGCTCGCGCTCGAGGGCTGTTCGACAATTGTGATTTGTTACTTTTCTATCATCCTTTCGGGAAGGGGGGGGGCGAAAGATCTCCGCCACCTAAGCCGGGCGGAGGTCTTCACCTCTCGGACGGTGGTGATTCCCCGGAACGGTTCCCCCCCCCACGCGGACCGGGGCTGGCGGAGACCTCCACCTCCGCTTGCTCGCGCCGGGTGCCCGGAAGGGGCATCAAGAAGCCAGATTCGGCGGGTCCCCGGCGGACCACGGCGAGAGGGTGGCGAAGGTCGAAGAAGTGGATCTCGGGATGCCGTCTTGGGACCGGTCGAGGGAAGAGGCGGTGCGGAATGTGCAAATACACGAAGAACCCGCGCCACGCCTAAGTAAGGAGGAATATTTGGGAATATTAGAGGGCAGAATTGTAAACTCGTATTCCTAGGCACTTGTAAAACTATAAATAGGGAGGAGTCCTCCCCCATTTAGGTTGGTTGGTGAATAACATTTATGGACAATTATTATCCATTCCAGCATTTCACTCTCCCCAGTTGACCAGTCTCCTCCAGGGCACCGCCTAGGCGGAGGTACCATACCGTGTTGGGATTCACCAAGCTCAACAGAGAGTTTTTCTAAGAACCATTTGTCATAGGCCTCAAAGTAGCACTTGTTTAGAGTGAAATCTTGGAATTCCATCGAGAATCTCTGTGTCGACCTACGTACCGAAACAAGAATGGGAACGGCACGAAAGGTACATAGGAAGTTAGGGTGGATAGGTTAGATGATGGTAGGATCAATTACATTGCGTTCGAACTGTTAATATGTGTTTCTAGATGTGACATTAGGGAGTGCTACCGCTGATTTCAGCGTGAACTCAAAACAAAGAGAAGTTTCCAATCCGGCTATAGAATCGAGCTAGACTTTTTTGTGGTTGTGGAATCAAATGACTCACCCTAGAGAACCTAAATTTGAACAAGTGGACCATTAGAGAGTTTTTCTAAGAATCATTTGTCATAGGCCTCAAAGTAGCACTTGTTTAGAGTGAAATCTTGGAATTCCATCGAGAATCTCTGTGTCGACTAACGTACCGAAACAAGAAGGGGAACGGCACGAAAGGTACATAGGAAGTTAGGGTGGATAGGTTAGATGATGGTAGGATCAATTACATTGCGTTCCCGAACCGTTAATATATGTTTCTAGATGTGACATTAGGGAGTGTTGCCGCTGATTTCAGCGTGAACTCAAAACAAAGAGAAGTTTCTAATCGGGCTATAGAATCGAGCTAGACTTTTTGGTGGTTGTGGAATC
>JADLZK010000171.1:0-137940 GCA_015847255.1 Hyparrhenia diplandra
CGATGAGAGTCCAGCCACGGTTCGAATCCCACACCCAGCGCTTTTTCTCCCCGAAAAAATGAAATATCAACGCTCCTCATGGGACTCAACCTCCGTCCGCGAAAAGAACCGCCCACTCCATCGATCGCTCGCCCGTGATGGTGTCCCCGGGCCGCCGCCGCCCGCGCGGCCGCAACCGTCCTGCCCTGCATCCCCTCGGCCGCCGCCGACACCCGGCCACAGGCGTGCGATGGCATCGTTCGTGCACGCCCGCACGTGGTGAACCCGGCTCTAATCGCTCCCCAAGATCCCCCGCCCGACCAAAACCTCCACGGTTGACTTTGACGCCATCACGCGCAAGTGCGTGACTTCTCCCTCTCCCCGTCCGACTCCGCCGCTTCGATTCCGGCCCTCCGCCATCGTCATGGTCGCCCGCCGCCTCCTACTGCTGCTCGCCTTTGTCACTGTCGCCCGCGCCGCCGTGGTTCTCCGCGCTGGTGCCTGGTCGTGGTTCACGACGCGCGTGGGACGAGCAGGCCGGCCGGCCGGCCGCGGTGCTAGGGTTGCGCGGGGCGGCGGCGGACGCGGGCCAACAAGGCGCCAGCTATCTCTCCCCATGGAGGATCATCAGGGCACCGACCACCAGGCACCACGCTGGGTGCCGGCAACCAGATGATGGTCGGTCGCAGCTGACGTAGACCGTTGCCTCTCTCTCATCCTCCTCTGCTGCTGCATCCGAAGGTTGGTTTTCCTTTTGAAATGTATGCGTTAGAGGACAGGTTGCAGATCTATATTTTCTGAGCTGATTGCCATTTGAGTATTCATATAAATCGATTCTCTTTATCAATTGAGAACGGTCATGGGCCACAACATCTGCTATGTTCCTAACTTCCTATAGATTATTGTTTTGATTTCACAGTTCTTTTAGAAGCATATAGTACATGGTCTAGATTATCTGAATTTTGGAGTTATTTCGGTGAGCAGCATATTATATATGGTACTTGTATAGTGTTATTTCATAAGTGCTGAGGCGATTTGTGCTGCTGTGAACGCCAGATATAACCTAAAATTCTATGTGTGATTTAGCAAAGCCCAGGGTCGAGGAACCTAACTGAAAGTGGCTAACTAAATGCTTTAACCTCAGTGGTAAGAATGATTCGGAGTTAGGTTTCATCTGAATATAGTGTTGTGTGCTCTCAATGGATTTTGTTTGGGGAGATCATAAGTGTTGTTTGTTTCTGATCCATGGAGCCAAGACCAAAGACCTTAGCCCTGCTTATATTGAAAGCATCTAGGAACTGACTACTGCTTATGTTGCCAAATTCATTGCAGGCTTTTTGAATTGCAGGATTTTTCCTTGAAGAAAGTATTGAATAACATCATAATTTGCTGAATGCCGTAACAGTGAGAAAATTATCCTTATACAGAATATCAAAAGTATCATATTTAGACTGTTTTGTCGATTTTATTTTTTTTGATTTAGCATTGAATGTCCATATTCTGCATCTTTAATATTTGCTTGAAACAAATCCAGTTCAAACGCACCCGCCCAAATTGTGCGTTAATTGCTCATTCTTTTTTTTTTACTGTTGATGCATCCAGGCCGCCATTGCCTTGAACAATGTGTCGTGGGCGCCTCGCTGCCGTCTCGCTGCAGGGCCGGCCGCCACGCCTGCCAGTTGAACTGCTGGTCATGCTCCAGGACGCACGCCACCCTACAGAAGGCTTGCAATGATGGATCACCGGTGGTCAGGGCAGGTCCTGGCGGAGCAACGCCGCCAAATACAGGTAAGCAATTCATTTTACAGAACTCAGTAGCATATATCACATAGAACATTGTCGCCTGACAAAAAGCGTAGGAGATGGATCTAAATTTGTAGGTTCCAGTCTCACTGCAGTCTCAGGCTTGTTTATTCAGGATTCAAGAATTAAGAGAAATAAAATACTCTATTCATGAAAAGGGAGGCATATTGGAAAGATAGTGAAGATTTAGTAGCAAAATAATGCTAAAGAGAAAATTCTTTTATTTCACCTCTATCTGTCAGAAGATAAAAATCATGAGAGGCTCTGATGCTGTTCGAATAGGTATGTATAATGTGTAACAATACATATAGAAATTCTCCATGTATTATGTGGATATGTTACAACCTTGTATGGTGAATTTATTAATTCTCAAGCACTGATCTGTGGTTAACAATACATATAGAAATTCTCCATGTCTGTAGTTAACTTATATACTAGCATTGCAAATAAGTTAGGCAAAGTCTTCTGCAACTGTATCCTGGCTGCAAACAGATTTTAGAGATTCCTCTGGTTGAGCTCAGATCTGTGCAGCAGTGAAAAAATCCTTTTGTGCAGAAGGTGCTAGCAATTTAGAGATTCCTAAGAAAACCATAGATTTACATAGTGACAACAGCAACATGATTCGTTTATGACCATCAATAATGGTACATTCAACCCATATTCTGGTGTCAGTGCATTGTAAGTAGCTGTCAATTTTTTTATTAGATTGTCAATTTTCCTTGCTGCAGGGTCCATTTTTCAGAAAAGGGTTGGTTTGGCAAAGCAAAATATACCTGTGAAACTAACTGCCATTTTATTTTTGCTTCTTCCAGATTTGTAGTACCCTGTTTCTGTTTTCCATGTGTCCCTTGTGCCAGCTCCAAAACTGCTTGTAGGTATTTCCCTTGGGCTTAATTCGTAGATGCAGAAGTCCATTTTGGATGCATTATTGGAAGCTTGTCAATTTGTTTGTCAGGAGAAAAATCAGAGAAATACAAGCATGGTGTGAGGGCAAATGAAAACCTTAAGAAGCAGGTGATATGTCCGAAGGTAAGCGAATGAGCATGCAGCATCGTTGCCTACGAAAAAATGTGGGAGTTAGTCTCAAACAAAATCATGCCTGTTACTAATTATGTATTTCTGTTGTTTGAAAACATGGCTGGAACATGTATTCTGTTGTAATCATTGAATGGAAGATGGCTCGAACGAACATGTGCTTTTGTATGGGCTAGAACATAATTATTTATATATTTATGGAATATGTGATGATTTTTGTCAACCCACAAATAAGGTGTTTTTATTTTTGTAAATTGAACAATCCATGTATCAACCATTGTAACGAACATGTGCTTTTGTATGTTGCTTGTAATTATGACCGGCATAATCCCTTCCAAATATACATTTTTTAAGATAAACCTTCCAAACATACATAGTGGCAGTCATAGTGATTTATTTTAGTTTTATTAATAATTTTTTTTCTAAATATACCGTAATGCGTTAGCACGGGCAATATACTAGTAACTAATAAGCCATCAACTGAGCTAGAGATTTTTAATCTCACTGTTTCATTTGTACACAGAGGCGTATATTTTACTATTTTTTATTAAAACGAACAATTATTTGTAAACAAAAGAAACTGAAATGAAAAAGGTCATACTCTCCTTGCCAATCAATCTCGACGTGTACGTTTATCGCACGGCCCATGGCCCTAATGGACAGTCGTTGCCGTGGCCCTGGTCCTGGTCCTCTGTTCGTTCCCATTTGCCACTCCTCTGCTTCTGCAAGTTCATTGACCGGTGGCACGCCGCTGCTAACCGGCTTGACGTCGACCACGTTTTACTCGTTCTGGTTTTCGGCTTATAGGTTCTTTTGATACCTGGCTTTTCCAAGAAAAATCTTGCAACACCATTTTTGTAGATCCATAGCATCCTGTACTCTGTCATCTCCGGCTGACGCAAGAAATAGATGGTTGCCTTGGACTCAGGGTCTCTGCCCCGTGCGCAACGCTATCACCTCCACGTTCCCGGTCATCGTCCGCGTTTATCTCCAACGCGTAGCAAATCTCCTGCAGCTGCTGCTGTTCCTTTTCCTTTTGCTTGTACGCATGATGAGGCAAACAGCCAATTGTCAGGTCCAATGGAAATGACTTCCTTCTTCTTTTACCCGCCGCTTCGTTGTCTGGCGACGATGAGCTCGGCAAGCTGCAGCAGTCCAGTGCCGAGCTAGAGCACCTGAAGAAGAAGTGGATGACTTGTTCGGAAACACGCTGCTTGCACAGGGCCCGTGCATGTTTGCTTCTCTGCAGCATACTGGATCCGGGCGCGCAGATATTGGCTGCCGTCGCCGTAGGACTCTTGGTCGATCGCAGCATAGCATTGAGCATGTGGATGAGAAGAGGTGTAGTGAACATCTGGTATCAGGGTCAGTTCGCCCATTGCAGCTTCAGTAGTCGCAACCTTGAACTGAGACGCCATCCACAGCAGGCAGACTACAGCTGTCCCAACAATATCCGTGCTCTCCGAGAGTCGCAGGATCAGCTCCGTCTCCACACCACGCTCTTCTAAGCATACTGGCTGCATTTACTGCCGGCGTCGGAGTCGGGCGCTTCCTTGCAGCAGCACCTGATGTCTGAGTGTTTTGCCTTCAAGAAGAAGCCTGCAGACAAAAGTGTTGCAAAAGGTGTGGTGCCGGAGTGAACACCCTGATTCTATGTCCCTGACGAACTTGCCTGCATGATCTGCGAACCATTCAAATCTTCGAATATCATTGGTCTTCAGGCCAGCAAATGATGATGAGGCAGAAAGTTTGTTCTTTGCACGAATGGTGATCGCCCATCGACTACGCTTTGCCCCTTGAGCTTGAGTGACCTCTTCCTGGTGGCCTTCTTCTTGCAGCTGCAGTGCCTGTATCTACTTGTGCTTGTTGAGCAGCCCCGTGGCCTCGAGGTAGGCACGCTTGATCATCTTCCTACGGTGGAGCAGGGAGAGCTCCGTGACCGGCACCTTGGCCATTCTCTCGAGAGCGAACTCCAGCAGGGATCCCCCACCAAAAGAAACTTTCCTAGATAGGAAAAATAATTTATTCCCGAAATTTTACTTTTTTTTAAAGTTTTCTATTTTTAGCAAACAATTACTCTAACTTATTATATACTAGAAAAATTCCTGCGCGTTGCTGCGGGTATTTTAGTAGAATTTTAATTACATAGAAAATAAATTTATCTAGATTACGAAGAATTTTACCTTGATACCGGATACGTCCTATATAATGCTTCAAATCAGTTACACAACAATACCCAAATATCACCATATGGAGTCCCTGTTCCTTTGAATGGTTAAATAATGATAAGCTGTAGCCGGAGATGCCTAATAAAGATGAGAGGACCTGTGTTGTATCATCTAGAACGGCTAGAAGCCAACAAATACAATGTCATATCAGTTTGTCAAATTTAGCGCGCGTAGACCTATATGAAATGTGAAACCAGCTTCCTGACATGCATAAACGGTCTCTACCTAGTTCACATAGCTTCCTAACTTGCATGAATGTCTCTACGTGCATGGGCTATACCATCATAAAGAAATATACAATAAAAATAATAAGAGATTAACGGTTTTATTTCAACACAGATTGTAGGGATTGTCAAATGCAAAACACCTTAGGGAACATGCATAGCAAGAGAAGAAGTGGTTTCCAAGGCAGAGCCGGGTAGCAGGTAGCAGAGGGTGCACACACGAGGACGCAATTCACGGCAAGATCAAGGCCTGGTCGTCTTTGCTCGGGTGCATGGCAAGGTGCTGTTGGATGCTGCCAGCAGCCTGCCGTCCGCCGGTCCTCATAGCAAACCTTCAACGAAGCAACAGGCAACACATAGGCCTGCATCGAAATCTCAGATAAAAAATCTTGAATAGGACCATAATTCATAATGCATTCATAGTTTTTTCTGTACAAAATCATCAATCTCTAACCCACCCTACAGGATCTCGCACGTATCACTAAGCAATGAAAAACTTATATACAAGCCATCCCAATCATGAATGTCATTGTGGAGACCCTTGACATCTAGTATTAATATCATTAATATATTATGAGGGAATGTGGAGCAGGCTATCAGTTCATATGTGCTAACGTTATAGCAATTGATACTGATGTCTGTTACAGGAAGGGGAAGTGCTAGAGGCAAGGGCGGGCCATCGAGTCATGCAATAGCCTGTTTGGCATAGGCATGGACATTTGTAAATGGAGCAGGGGAAGCGCTAGGGGCCAGTGTGGGTTGTGTCAACATTCAATCCATGCAAGCTCAACTGCAAGAACCGATTGGTCTGGGCCTGCAATTAAGGGTAGCATTAGCGTATGGTGAAGACTACTGGAATTAATGGATAATGACATGTCAATATGTGGAACTAGGAGAATTCCCGGCGTTGCGCGGGTATAAAAGAGGAATAAATAGAATTTCTATATGATTTTATTTGTATAATATGATAGCACTTACAATTTGTCCTTTCATTTCCCGATGTATTGCATTGTGGCTAGGATTATAATCGTAGTTTCCTTTCTTGCATGAAAGATAGGATATCTCAATAAAGGCCGTGCACGTCATAATAATTAATAATGTAGCGTAGATCCATGATGGAGGGATAATACATGTCTATGAAAAACTTCAAACTGAAAGAGATTAATTTTGTGTGGCTACCTTACATGAGAGTGAGATGCTAAGATGTAAGACTATCCTCACCGTCGTATTTCCTAAATCCACTCTCTAAAAAGAATATTTTATCCCTGGTCATCAAGATTCTCCCATATATAGTGCTTTCTCCGACACTCATCAATCTTCTATATCTCTACTCTATATCAACTGCACTATATTTTATTCAACCATCTGCTCCGTCTCGCTCCTCCCAGGCCGCCGTGCGTTGGACGTCGGAGGGGCAGCGCGGACCTCGACGACGACAGGCCTCACGCAGGGGGCTCCACGGCGGCTCCTCGGAAGGCGGCTTCGGTTCCTCGGCGGTCGGGCAGCTCCGACGCGCGAGGCGAGACCGAAACCACGACGACGACACAGACGACGGGAACGGGTGCGCGACGGGAACCCGACGTTGCTCCTCATCAGAGGGTGGCGGTAGGAGCGAGCGGCGTCCGTCATCCGCCCAGCTCCTTCACTGCGCGTGCAGCAGGTCCTGGGTGCGCCGCTCCTGGCCGCGGCGGAAGCAGTGGGGCCGGAGCAGGGGAGGAGGCCTCCGCGTTCGCCGGCGAGGTTGACGACTCCATCGCCTCCTCGCGGCTCTGGCGACGTACATGGGGCAGCACTCGCGGTCGGCAGACGGAGTACAAGGACGGGGGCTCCTCGCGGTGGCCCAGTCTCTCTCGCGTGCGCGTGGTGTCTCCTCGCCACCGATGGTAAAGCAACGGAAGCGCTCGTCAAGGATAGAATGACGTTAAGGATAGTTAAAGGAATATTCTGTACAACGTCATAGCAGAGAGTATCTGTGTTAGTATCATACCAATCGCCAATTGGAGATGATCTGTATGGTCGACCTGTTTTGTCTAATAACAAACATAAATAAATATATACTCCATTTGTCTAAGAAAGAATGACGTTACGAGATATGTGTCGGTCTAACTTTTTAGCTTTGACTAGATTTATAGGAAAAACATGCAATAATGATATCTCCAAATAAATTTAGTATGAAAGTACAGTCAACCATCTATCTAATAATACTAATTATGTATTATAAATGTTGGGGCACGACGCCGAGAAGAGGCGTAGCCACACTAATGTCTCAACTAGAAGAAACACCTCAATGTCATTTGTGTGCAGGTCAGCGCATTGGCGAGTACCTCCGCCCTGAATGTCTTGATGGCCGCAAGGCATTGAGCCTTCCCCGGAGGGACCTCCGCCGACTCAGTCAGCCAAGGTCCAACAACAGATGTCTGGTCGAGGTTCAAGAGCAGAGGTCCAACCAAGGTCCAAAGCGCCAGAGATCCGGCCGAGGTCCAAGAGCAAAGGTCCACCAAGGTTCAACAACGTAAGTCCGGTCCGAGGTCCAAGAGCAGAAGTCCTCCCAAGGTCCAGTGAGTAGAGGTCTGGCCGAGATCCAAGAGCAGAGGTCCATCCAAGGTCCAGAACCGAGGTCCGCCAAGGTCCAAGAGCACGTGTCCAAGTAGAGGCCCCGGCCAAGGTCCAAGAGCAGAGGTCCAGCCAAGGTCTAGAGCAAGAGGTTGGGTGTTGGTATTTATTAATTGCATTTAGAATATGAAGGATTCCGCAAGCGCACAGAATACTATTGTAGCTTTTATCCGGGAGTATTCCAAAGTATCATATTTATCCATAGGAAAGCAAAGTTTAAAGAATCTAATAATTCACAATCACACATCTACTAACTTAGCAAACCACTAGACTAAAGTGAGCGGGTAAATGATATGAATAATATAAAGCATACAAGAGAATTCTATGATAAATGTGTAGCTAGCAAGTTGAGAGGACAACAAGAGAGATCAAGGTTCCTATGTACTTCTCTATTACTTAGGTTCTATGATAGCAATCACACAAAAGCACTTTGGAGCAACATTGCCATTCAGGCTCTCGAATAGACTCTTGAAGGGGGTAGCCGGGGAGAAGGTGGCCGAGAGCCCTACGAACACCGAGCCTTATGTGGATCCTGTTTTAAAGGCGGTAAGGCGAGGCGAGGCGAGCGACCCTGAAAGGTCCCTTGTGGTTTTTGGTAATTGAGTGTCAACATTAGGTGAACTAATATGTGTGATTGAGATTATACACAGGAGATTAGTTCACACATGATGATGCAATGAAGGAGCTTATTGCATATGAAACATGACATGGAGTCATGTGACCAAGGTGGTGAAGATCAAGACAAAGACTTGGCTTGAAGGACCGGTTGCAAGTGTGAAGGGCAAGTCACTGGACTTGACGCCGATGGACCGACGCAATAGCGGTGAAGAGCAAGTGAGGTCGAGATCGATGGACCAAGAAGGTCATGTGATGATATGGAGTGGATCATATCATTCTTGATCGTGTTGGTGCATGTGTTGCATCGGCACTTAGAAAATGGAGCGGAATGGAAATGCGCAAGGCAAAGGTATAACCTATAGGCATTTCATTTCACCGGTCATGAGGAGCTTAGAGAAGTTTATGACCGGGTTTAGGATAGATGGCCGTACTATCAAGAGGGGCAAACTTGTTTGCATATCGGTCATCTAGTGCCACTTGTGCGATCTAACTTTGCGACGTGTTAGGATCGAGTGGCGTGACAAGAGCTAACGGCCTTTGAAATGATTGTGAAAATGCTAACACACTTGCACATGGTGATGTACACTTGGTGGTGTTGGCACATTTGCAAAGGCGGCGGTGATTGCAGGGTTGAGTTGGGTTTGGGAACCGCTCATCCTCCCGCCGAGCTTGCGAGGGCGGATTCGGGCGCTTTCGAGAAAATGAGATGCATATTTTCTATTGCGCCGGATGCATCGTGGTGGTAAAAACATGCTATTCCTCGTGCTCAAGTTTGGTATACTTGATGGGTAGCATGTCGAAGAGAAGGCGTCGGTGTTTCGTGGAGTTTTCGTTGGAAAACGCCGACGGGACGCCGACCGAAGCGGAGGAGGCTTGACCGACGCGCGCCACCGGGCGTCCGCCCTGGGGCGCGCCCTCGCGTAAAGCTCGCAGCCGTTTTTCACCGGACGCCGCGGACGGACGCTAGGACCGGAAGCTTCCGGTGATGACCGGAAGCATGCACCGGACGCCGGGTAGCCGTTGGCTGTGGGCCGGGTTGCTTGTCGTTTGTGACCGACGCAGCGGCCGGACGCCGGACCGGACCGGTGCGTCCGGCCCCGGCGCGGCCGATCGGGCCGCTAAATCGTGGTTTCGAACCCCAACGGCTAGTTTTGGCTTGGGGGCTATAAATAGAGGGTGTGGCCGGCCTTGGCCGGTGCTTAGCACCTTGGGGACTTTGTGTCCATGCTTGTGAGTGCTTGAGAGCCCTCCCACTCATATATGCTTGATATCGTTCATCCGATTGAGTGAGAGATCGATTCCTAGTGCGTTGCGTTGAGAGATCGTGATCGTGTGGCACTAGGTGTTTCGTGTTGCAAGCCGGTGTGCTTGTTTCTCTTGGAGGTTGCCACCTCCTAGACGGCTCGGTGGCAAGAGGCTTCGCGGAAGCACGCAAAGAAGATTGTGCGGTGCTCAAGAAGAGACGCGTGAGAGGTTCGTGCTCACCTCGCGGGGATCGTGAAGAGCAACTCTAGTGGAGTGTGTCATTGAGCTACCACACTTGTGTGTGGGTTCACACGGTACCCTCGAGGGATTGGCTAGAGAACTCACTTTGTGTGAGTGTCTCGATCGAGCTCCCAGGTGTGGGATTTGGCACCGCCATTAAGCTTGAGAATCATCACGGGTGATTCGCCAAACCGTGGAACCACTAAAGTGTTGGTCGACACAACGAGGAGTAGGGGAAGTTGGCAAGCTTCCCGAGACCTCGGTAAAAATCACCGGTGTCATCTTGTGTCCACACTTAGCGGTGGTTTGCAATCTCTTCGTCTCAAGCTTTGTTCTTACATTCATATATACTTGTACTTGTGCTTGAGTAGAGTAGTTGTAACTATCTAGCTTGTGTAGCTTGTTTAGTTACTTTGCTTAGCTTGTGTAGCTAGGTAATTTGAGCCTTTGGGTTAGGCGTGTGTTGCCTTGTCCATTGTGCATCTAGTGAGCTTAGGGGCTTTGTGCTTGTGCTTACTAGAATTGTGTAGGAGCTCACTCTTGCTTAAAGTACTAGTGCTTAGGTTTGTGTGACCTTGCATTAGAATTGACTAGGAGCTCAATCTAGGCTTGTCACCTCACTCTTTTTGTGTAGGATCTTTTGTGAGGTGATTTAGAGTCTTAGTTAGAGGGGTGAAGTCTTGGCTAGACCGATAAGTTTAATTCCGCATTTGTTTCGGTTAGCCGGTGCGATTAGTTTTTAATAGGGACTATTCACCCCCCCTCTAGTCCCCATCTCGACCCTTCAGACCCCCTTCCGAACGCCTAGGCGAATAAGGCGCTCGCCTAGGCGACGTCATATAAACATTTATGTATATACGTTAACTAAAAAATTAGAAGCAAATCGGACATTAATGGTGGCAATTCTTAGCATGTAATACAATAAGTGGTGCTACTAGACTACTAGTACACATGCAAAGGAAGCAGAAGTCCACTCCACTATGCATCTATAAACCAGAGCAACAGAGAAGAGGACAGGAAGAAGGAGAGAGGAGACACGCAAGGAAGCAGGCAAGATCTGGGCACCCTAAAGAACAGGGGACTAGAGCTTCCGGGCAGTGAGGTGGCAAGAATGAGCAGTCCTCCACTAGTCCTAGCCCTGGGTCTAGACAGACGACGCGAAATCAATACCGCATGCCGACGTGAAGGGGAGGAGATGTGTCCTGCGCGAGATGTGGCGGTGGCCCTGAGCTTGCAGAGAAAGAAGCGAAAGGCAGGATGTGTGGGTCGATTTCCTTCTCCCCCTATTTCTTCTTTCTCGATCTGCATGATTTCCTTCCCGCGCGGAAGGTAGGAAGTGTCGCGGCCGCACGATTTCCTCTATGCGCGCGCAGGGAATGACGGAAGGCAGGAGAAGCCCCGCGCAGGATCAATTCCCCAGCCTTGGTTCCTTCCCTTCCCCGCACGGCTACTCACGGCTATGGTGACCGCCTCATGCCTGTTGGTGTCGTCTCGGATGCCTAACGTGAAAGGCGGACGCCTTAGATGCTGAGGCGGACGCCATACAGAACGAGCAAGGCGACCCCCGACTTGAGTCCTTCTCGTCGCTTTGGGCGCCTAGTCGCCGCCAGCAACGCCTAGGCGACGCCTTTAAAACAGGGGTGGTGCATTACAACGGCCTGACACGACTGTCAACCCTAGGGCTACCACAACTATCCGTTGGAATCAAGCGCAACCTCAGGCAATCCATAGTCTAGACACCATGTCTACACTATTGATTACTACTCTAATCACACGTGATAACTAGAGCCCTCAATACGAGCGGAGATCTCATGCAATGGCATAACAACAATACTAATCAATTATATGAAAGACATGAAAGTAAACGAGAGAAGATAAATATATATAAATCATAAGTCTTATGAAGAAGGGATACAAAACATACCAAACTCAAGACTTCTCTAGAACCGAAGTACGCTTCTCTCTCCCTAACTCTCTAGTTACTAATCTACTACATTGGAGAGTCTAGCCCTAATTCTCTAGTATGGAAGAGAGGTTACTAATTTATCATAGAGGTTGTCCGCACGGCTATACACTAAGCAGGTTGTTGTCAAAGCAAAGCAAGGACAAAGGGCCATGCGAGAAGCCTTAATCCTCATTTCCCATCTATATAGAATGGGATCTTTATTAACTTCTTTCTAAAAACACAATCCGGAGATTGTCGGGGAACAAAGCTACTTGGATATATTGTTGAGTTTTATGTTGTGAGTTCCATTAAATCGAATTATCAATCATTTTAGATATTGATCTCAAAACGATAGCAAACTTGTTCTTTTTAAAAGTTGGTATATAGCTGGTTGTATTCCTTATTGCCAAGCTAGGGGTGGAGCTCGACCGAGCTCCCTCTATGGTAGGTGGGCCCCTCCTTCTAGGGTTCGTCTTCTAGTGTCTTTTAGAGTCTTCTTTCGTAGGTGCCAAGTTGAGTTACTTCACGGACAAGTCTTTACATCGTATGATTTGCAAACTCTGGCTTTTACCTATTTAATCCCCTGTAAATATATAAATCACCAAAACTTATGGAATTCTGTTAGTAAGGCCCCTATTCTATGTTGATATTTATTTTAAGCCCTTATTTCATGTTTAGTTGAATATTAATAATTTGCAATAGCAGGTCTCAACATTGGGCCGGGGCAAACATGAAGATCTTGGCGGATCACTATTGGGCTAACCTCAAGGCCCAAGTAGTTAAAGGCGGTTTTGTGATTGTATTTATCCCTTTTGCCTTTGGTTTAGGGATGAGTATAGGGAATATTCACGAGAATATACCAATGGCAGATTTGTAACTTGTGATCCTCTTGTACAATGGCCTATAAAAGGAGGGCTCTACTTGTAAAGGCTCGGTTAGTGAACACATAAATGAAGCCTAGTTGTTTCTGCCTCCATCTTCAAGACCATTCTCTCACCCTCGCAACCACATTCTTTATAAACTTTGCAAGTCCTTCATCCCTTCTTATAAGGAAATCAATGTCGGGCTTGTGTTCCTTATCTATATCTATAGTAGACATTTACTTATTGATAATTCTGCTTCTGTCTTTTTAAGATAGTGAAATTGTAACATATTATTCAATAGTGTAGTGTCTTTCTCGATGAATGAGAGCCAATCGTTGTCATTAACTTGATCTCGCATTCAACCCTATGTGTGTTATGTATCTAACACCCAACATTAGGCTATCATGAGACCTCTCTTTGGATCCAAAGCAATATGTTACCAAAATAAGCAATTTATGTGGATTATAGTCGACCATACAATATATAGGCAATGTAGCGACAAAATCCTTATCTTCCCGAGCAATATTCTTGTGACTATGTCAAAATGACATTTACCAAGCACCGAGAATGCAATTTTCTAGCTCTAGGAATTGTGTGCTAGTTAATTCATAGAATGCAGTCATAGGTTTTCTTACTTCCATTCAAACTGTTTGTAGGAAACCAGTTGCCTTTGTGCATTTATATCCATCGTCACCAAGTTCCATTCTTGAGTTGCAAATTCTACAAGCTCTATAGCAATATTGCTCCTTTTCTCGCTAAAGAAAGCAGAGTGACTGTACATTGAAATCTCTTGTTCTGCAAACAGTATAGAACTATTTGAATTTTAGGCACAGATATAAGATATTTTTATGAATATAAGAATGTGCTCAGTTTCTACCTTTTACGTATAAGGATCTACCTCTTTGAGATCAAATAGAGTTTTTCTTCGACATCTTGTTCCATATGGTCTTCACTATGTAGCTGTAGTTTTTTGAATTGGTGTGACTCCATAGGGCAAGCTGTTAGCATGTTGTATAATTATTTATTATAAGCATGTACTTTAAGACATTTTATTGCATAAAGAAGATTAAAATTGTACAGTCTCTGAAATTTCCTTATTGCTGGTATGTCATTCTCATTTATATGTTCCACTAAGAAACTTATAGTCTGGTCTACTGTAGATCTTCATTAAAGTACCCACAAATATTGCAATCACATGGTGGCTCTGACCGACCTGAAAGACAGTCTTTGCATTGAATTCCTCAGCCCTTTGTCTTGATTATGATAACTCAATTGTGTTCCCCTACATATTGATTAGAAAATCAAAGTGTTGATATAATATCTAAGATGAAGCCATAAGTTTAACCTTTAAAATGACTAAACTTAGTAGTTTGAAACCGACGCATGATTAGCTACGCAGCTGTGTCACGCACAACAGCTTTGTTTGAGAGACATGTGATTTTTCCAAGCACATCTGTATTGACATTTACAGAATAAGGTGTAATTTGCATTAGAATAATTCCATATTATTATTATTTATGAATTGTGTAAATAAGTGTTGTTACCTACGAAGCGATCTATCCTTCCAGCATAATGTGGTAGAAGCTCAATTGGAACCAATGAAAACACATACTTGGGAAAAGTCATGCCATCACTTTTGCTTCTGATATTTGTGTTCTCGTGAACTTTAGCATGTAAGGGGCATCTAGCTACTACTTTGTAGTTAGCCTTTGCTTTTTAACCAATTGGCTTGCATATGTAGAGAATTTTCCCTTCAACTCCTTAAATTGAGGAAGTATGTCTTTTGGTACCTCATAGTACATTGCATAACCCTACAGTTTTGAGCATGGGCAGAAAATATGTAAACATCAAACAAAAACTACAATTATAGACGATGACAATGTTGACAGAGGAACAAGTTGTACCTTCTGATCAATGAGGACCATGTCAAAATGGACTCCTAGAGATGCAAGATTATCAATTCATATTTAACAAAGCACTTGAAGTGCACCTGCCTGCCTAGTACCGAAACTCATGGTCCTCAAACTTGCACACGAGATGCAGCTCCATGCGTACGTCGACCCACTGGTACTCGTCGCTGTTTCGTGTCTCCCACTCCTACTCGCCCAACGGGAGACCTCCCGTCCATCTCGCTAGTACGCTCGTTGTCGTAGACGAATTGAAGCGTCAATTAGATATAAAATTAATAATTGTGAATACCGGGAGAATATTTTGTACAATGTCACAGTAGAGAGTCTCTGTGTACGTCAGTATCATACCAATCAGAGATGATCTGTATGGTCGTCGAGAATCATCTTGGCCTATTTTGTATAATAACAAACATAATAAATATTTAGCTAAAAATAAACTATACCCCCTTTGTCTAAGAAAGAATGACGTTATGGAATGTGTGCCAGTCAAACTTTTTAACTTGTCTAGATTTATAGAAAAAAAACATGTAATGTTGATATCTCCAAATAAATTTATTATGAAAGTACATTCAACCATCTATCTAATGATACTAATTATGTATTATAAATATTAATATTCTTTTATATATAATTGGTCAAACTTGAAAGAAGTTAACTTCTCAAGAAGCGAAAATGACATCTATTTTGGGATAAGGGAGTATAAGTCCTTACCAACTTTATTTCCTGGGTTTGGTTGTCAAGCCCCTTCATGGGTTTGGTTGTCAAGCCCCTTCATTTTCTTTCAACATCAAGTCCTTACCGATGTTTTACCGATGTTACATGGTCTAGATACATGTCATTTCTAAATCACGTCTACCTGGACCGTGTAACATCGCTAAGCCCATCGCCAGTCTGTGACGTCGCTGCAATTTCAGGCCTACTCTATCAAATTTGACTAAATTCATATGATTCTTCATTAATTATATTTCTATAGTACACCTATTTGATGTTATAAGTATTTATAATTTGTTTTATAATTTTAGTTAAACTTGAGATGTTTAAAAAAATAATGGAACGACTTGAAGTTTAGAATGGGGAAGTACACCAAACTGTTAATTTGGTGGTATTAATTTTAAAATAATTATTTATTTTATTTCGTCTAAACAAAATCTGCAATCAAGTAAAGTATGGATATTGATTTCCTCTTAAAATGAGCAACATTTCAGAAAAGAAGCGCCCGTCCCGTGTAGTCGTTGAACGTTTTTTTTTTTTCCGTGGTGCATGGTAACGAGGGCTGGCCCATCCATTCCACTCCCGTGTGCAGGTTGGTTTACCTAATGCTCTGTCCTTGTGGCCTTGCGCACCTAAATCTCCCCTTGCACCTGTTCCAGTCAAAGCGGCCTTCTTGAAACGCACTAGCATGTGGAATCAGTGAGCTACCACAGCACCAACTGCTCCTCCTTGCCCTCATTTCACTTCACTCCATGTATCTCCGGCGCTTGTAAAAAAATAAAACCCCGGTCAGTAAATAAATAAATAAAAGCGGTCAGGCTTCAGCCTTCAGATCCTTCTGGTAGTAGAGACTGGAGGCCGGTTTAATTATGTGTTGACTCGGCCTAATCTAATTCCATGATATGGGTCCTTGCAATTGGTTTGTGGATGAACTTGGTTTCGGCACTATGTTCACAGCAGCAGAGCACAGTGCCATTCGACTGTTTGGCAATTTGTTTCGCGTGCGTTGCAAGTTTTTTTCGTTGAACATTTCAGCCCTGCAAACCCGCGACATGATCTTTCTCTCCCAATCGTCTGTCGCCCAGACCGTGAAATACTGACGTACTGTACATTTTTCTCCGTTGACCATGGGCCCAGATTGTTGTACTTACTGATGTAAGTGATACTCTAACTACTATTACCATCACCGTGTCTCTTAATGCAGGTAGTGACCACTGTAATATTTTTTACGGCCACGAGCTCATAGCTGGGTTATGTTACAATGAATATCAAGTATGTACTCCGTAATATAGTACGTGAGACACGCTGCCGTCGTCTGAGCCACGGACGCACGAGTCAAAAAGAACACGAGGCGAACAGTGACAGGTTTCTCCCCTGATTAATTATTGTACATTTTGATGAAGACTAAAGTAAAGAAATTGTGATTCTGGACACAGGGAGAGGGAGCCGTTGCCATAGCATTTGTTTTCCCTCCAATAAGCAACCAACCCGACCTACTCCTACACTCCCCTAACGCTTCTGGTGAGAAAAAAGGGAGCGCACAGCGCACGTACTCCCGCCGCAGTCCGCACGCAGATGCCAAACCCAATACAACCATCGCATCGCGAGATTTTCTTGTTTGTGATAAAATACGAACCGGAGTCCAGGCTCTTTATATGCATGGTCACCGCTACCGCTCCATGATCCCCATCCTCTTCGATCGGTTACCAAGGAGGGCCTGTTCGTTCGCGCCGCGCGTCTCCGGTGTGCCGGCCTGTGCCAGGAGAAGGAAGCTAATAAGATGCAGGAGGCGACGTCGTCTCCGCTCCCGGCGCTGAGCAACGGCTACCAGCCGCTCCCGTCGATGTACCTGGGGTTCTTGGCCATATGGGCGGCCTCTGGCTTCTCCTGGCCTTCGGCACGTGGAGGAACCGCCATTACCAGGTACCGCCATTTGTGGTTTCCCGATTACGTCCTGCTGCTTTCGAAATTTCTGAAGTTCTGGTTCTGAAGAAAGCAAGTGACCAACAATGGAGTAATCTTGTTTCCTCTGCGCAGGCGAATAACCTACAGTGGATCCTGTCCCTGGTCCCACTGATCAAAGCGCTCCAAATGGCACTCTCATTCCTCTTCTGGTGAGCACTCTGACCTACGATCCGACCGCATTTCAGTTTGTTCAACCAAATCATCCTTTGTTGCGAAATGATGCTGATGCTGTATATATGCCCCCCAGGTATTCGTGCGTGCACCTTCAGACATGCTCGCTGTGGATGTCGTTCGGCGCGTACGTGACGGGGATCCTCTTCCAGACGGCCTCCTTCGTGTCCTTCGTGCTCATCTCCCACGGCTACTGCATCATGTGCGAGCGCCTCTCCATCCGGGAGAGACGGACCACGGCAGCTCTCGGGTGCCTTCTCTACCTCAGCCTCATCGGCTACAAGGCTGCAGTTCCCTATTTCACAGTAAGTCCACCCACACTGAAAACCTCAAGGTAGCAGTGTAAGATTTCAGGCTTCAGCATAGGCTAGTGTCTATCTTCTATTGCAACATTTTCTCTGAACTTTTCTAGACGAATGCTCGGGTGTTGTTGTTAAACAAAATGTTTCTGACTTGGTACAGGTCATTCTTCTCATCAACTATTTCGCGTCATTTTACATCATATTCCGGCGTACATCCCAGAACCTATTAGTTCTACAGGAGCAGCTCAGTTTCGTAGAAGAGGAAGACATCCATTCGTTGCACGGCGCGCTCAACACAAAGTACACAATGTTCAAGTAAAGCCCTTCTTACAAACTGTTTCATTTCTGATTGCCTCTTGAAAGCATTTCCTTGATCCGAAACTCCTATGTTCTTAAGCTCCACCTTTCGTTTCTCCACAGGAGATTTCAGGGAACGATGCAGGTGGCCGCAGTGGCATTCATCATGGTATGAGACCTAGCAGGCAGCAGCACACAGCACTGTTCGTTGTGATGATCAGCTCGGTTTACAAGTGCTTCTGAGTTCTGACATTGTGCTTTCAGGTATACATGAGGGCCGACGACACACCTGATAACTACTGGTTTCGCGTGTTAGTGCGTGAGTGGGTACAGTTCTGCATCTTCATGTACATTGGGTGAGTCAAGATCATGCCCTGACAGTAGGCAAAACAACCTCCTGTGTGTTCTAAAAAGGGATGTAAATTCAGTTTCGTTCCTTTTTTCCAGATGGAACTTCAGAATCCCTGAAGCGTCACTTCATCTGCCTGCCGTACCCCTTATGAAATCAGCATGGGAGATCACCATGCCTCCTATTTACAGTGTGGTAAGTTTCATCAAGTTTCCTAGCTAGCTCTCGCTCTCGCACAGCCCAGTCTGCAGATCAATCGAAGACTGAAACATCTCACACTGTTCTTCCTGACGAAACAGGAGATGAACGCAGCCGATTTCAAAGGTCTAGTCTCGGACCAATGGCATGTTGGGGTGGTGAGCACAAGTGACGACCTGTCGAAAAAATTGTTCATGCACAACCGCTAATGCATATCAATCTGATGTCTTGCAATTTTGCAGAGGACTGGTTCAGGCTGTTCTGCGCAACCGCTGCTGGTGCTGGTTCAGAACCCAAGCCCAACAATGAGTGAACCATGTAGAGGCTCAAAGTTTCAGTTGGACAGGGACAACCAGGTATAGTTCTGAAACCAGCTTGCTGGAGATCGCATCGACCAACCGGCACGTTGCAAAGCTGACGCAAAACAGTTGAGTTGGACGGTAGTGTTTCTTGCGAAAGAATCGACAATATCCATGGACAAACAGTCAGAGATCCACAGCTTCAACAATGAGTGAACCACCTTTTGGCATGTTAGACTTTTGTTTTTCCCCCTCGGAAATACTGAAAAGCTGTACATATATAGAAATGGAAAATTGGTTTATAGATTGGATTGGAAAACAATCTTATGTGCCAGACAATTAGTGGAAACAAGATCAACCGGAAGGATGATGTTCCCGTATTGACACGCGAATACAAGGATTGTTGCTTATGTTAGTTTGGGGGTGGACAAACTGCTTATACAAATAAACAACCTTCCCGTTGTTGATGATGATAAACAGTTTGTTACTGTGTGTAGAGTCGATGATAATTTCATCGATCTCAACATCTCGATCTAGTCTATCCTAGGTACTGGTACTCGTAGGTTTCTTTTTTTAGACAACGCCTGAGCGCGTATTTTATTAAGCAGAAATGCGGTTTTTTAATACAGGAAATTGGGGACGGTGGTTGCTGAAGACCACCCGACGACAACACACACGCGGTTGTGATTACAAAGAAACAATAATAACGACTAAAAAGCGAAGACGCCGGAACCTACACCTCTCCTTCCATGTCCAGATCCAAGGTCGATACGTCAAAACGTCCATTCGAAAGAGTCTGGAAGGCCTCCTTCCTTTCCGACCAAGTCGACGTGTCACGGAAGGCGGCATTGAGCTCGCTGTGGAGCACCAAGTCGGCAGCATCCTCCTCGACATCAATGCCGAGCTTCCTCAACACCGATATGGGCCTACCTGGTGGCGTTCATCGCCCGCGGCGTGGAAACAATGTGCTCACTATGCCGCAACGAGTCGGTGAGCGCCGACATCCTGGAGAGTGGCGCAGCTGCGGCATCTCGAGGAGCGGTGCCTCCAACGGTAGGCAAGCCAACGCCTCTAACTCCTCTTGTATTGTAGCATCGGAGGCCACAGCACCAGCAGGCATCTCGACATCTGAGCTGCCATTAGTTGGAGAAGTCACATGTGCAAACGGCTGAACCTCCAACACCTCCTGGACCGTAGCAGCAGGAACAACCACATCGGCAGCAGGTGAGACTGCTGACACAACGGGGGCAATAGGCCGAGGTGCAGCCTTCTGAACCACCAATGGGTCCTCCGCCACATCCGTACCATCATGCCCATCACCTGGCACACAACGGGAGACAGCTCGGAGGAGACCTCAGCAGCAAGCCCGGCCGATGGTGGTCCCAAAGCGCACCCCACAACGGGAGCTTTTTCAACATGGGGGGTCAACCCACGAGACCCCTCGCACGCGCGCAACTTGACCGTCAGGGTCCTACATCGGGGAGCAAGCAACCTCAGCAAAGACTCGTAGGTTTCTATGCACGTGTTTGTATGTGCACTTCCATTCTTGTCGTCTTCTATATTTTCTACGACATCTAACCAATCCATGACACTTTCATAAAAAAAACAATCTATGACACCCTAGCCTCTTTGGTATATAATGTTGGCCATGGGATTCTAAAGAAGGGTTCGGGCAATCAAAGGATCTATCCGTTGAGGGAGTGAGCAACCAAACCCTAGATCATGAGCATATCTCTCTCCTACTGTTACTCTGGATTGTAATAACTCGACTAAGCATTCTAACAGGAAGAACGCCTATTGTTGGAAGTAGGGCATAGACACCCAAACAAAGATAAATTTCTTGTGTCCTGAGTGCATAAGACAACAAAGTCACATGCATCAACCCATGTTTGGATTACAAATCACGGTCGTGCAATCGAACCCATGACAATTGGCACACGAAGTAGGGGAACCTCATGCATGATCGACAATCTTTGGTGGCCCGTGCCACCATCTTCACCCTTGGAGCTAGAGGTGCCACCCCGAGGACAGTGTACGCTTCTCCGATGAGATCATCATCATCTTCATTGGCAGCGCCTACACCCCTAGTTGGGCTCTTCATTGGTGGTTGTGGCTTTTGAAACTCCACCATCACTAATGTGTGGACCCCCACTCATCAGTCTCTTCCTTTCTTTCTTTCAATGCGTGCACGGACACGTTGCGGCAGGGCCAAGGCTCCAAACGCATCAAGGATGGGAGGGGGCTCGCCAGCCGCCGTAGTTGCGCATTGGATGGGGCTCCCACGACTGCCGAGTGTTCCCCATAACAGAGCTCCCGCGCACCCTGAGCAGAGCAGATCGCGTTAGGGTCGGTGCTCCAAACATCGCGGATGGGAGGGGACTCTGTAGCCGCCGCAAATGCGCAAGGGAGGGAGCTTGCCCGGCCGCTGCTGCTGCGAAGGGAAGGGGGTTACCGCGGCCACTGGCTGCACCGCCCGAACAGAGCAGGTCGTGGCAAGGTCGATGCTCCAGACTCCAAGGATGGGCGGGGTCTTGCTGGCCATTTGTAACACCCCGTGTTACTCTATAATTAATTATCTTAAGCTATGCTAACTCATACGGGATATTTTGGAGCAATTGGTAAAGTGAGCATAATTGGAAAAGGAATTGAGAATAAAGTTTTATTGAATCAGAATTCAGAGTTTAAAAGTTGTCGGCTTCTTTATTTTTAGGCTGAGATTCGAGAGGCCATACTGGAGGACTAGTTCTACGTTGACAAAACAAAGTTTGGACTTTGGAGTACATTTATCTTCGATAATCGGTGCAGCTAATGACTAAAATTCCTTAAGCAAAGTCAGGGTCCTGTGTGCTGCGAAAATATCTCGTTCAATCACCTTGGTTCAGTTCTCACGATCGAGGAATACTATGTCGTGGGAAGAAAATCCAAAGCAATCAACGAGCGGTGCCCTGCCTTTAGTTCACGTCGCGCCCTTGTTCACGCTCAGGTCGCCCATGCCTGGCCATGTGTGCGCACAGCACGTCGTCCTCGTCGCACTGCGCCCTCTACGCTCGCCCATGCCGTGCTTATGTGGCCGCGCAGTGCTGCCGTCCTTGCTCCGCTGTTCCTCTGCCGCTGCCCATGCCTTGTTGCCCCTGTCCTCTGCCTTCTAGAGGAGGATGCCGAGCTGCTGCTCTCGCCCCGCTCTCCCTCTCTCTTGGCCTCTCCATCGCACTCGCTCGCTCTGCTCCCCTGCCATGGCCACGTCAAGCTCCAGCACGAGCTCGGCCACATCCGTTCCTCAGCTCCAGCCATGTTCGCCCACAACCAGCACCACAGCAGCGTCGATGCTGAAGCCGCCTCCCCGCTCGCCATGGCCGCCCGAGCTGCTGTCCTTGCCGCGCAGGCCGAGCGCCGCCGCTGCTCAGCTGCTGCCGCTGCCGCTACTTCTTGGCTGACGCTGCCATGCACCACCATCCCACCGCCATCCAAGGCCCCAAAGCCACAGTCGCCGGCCACGAGCTAGAGTCCGTGCTCTGCTCGGTGCTCCCTGTGTACGTGAGGAAGGAGGAGGACCAAAATTAGAATAGAAGCTTTTTCTTGGGTCCAGCTGCGAAACGGCAAGACACATAAAAAGGTGGGAGGACCTATTTTTGTTTTGGAGAAAGTGCAAGGGTCCAGATGCAAGATGTGTTTTCCTTTTTCTGTTGCCCCTTTTTTTTTTTTTCTTTTATGTGTAATTTGGCTGAAACTTTGATAATTTATAGTAAATAGTAGAAAATTCATAAAAAGGAAAACAAAGATGTTTTGGAATCCTTGTGCATTAGATATATAATATCATGTGCTTTAGTATAAATTCTTTTATGCTTGTGTACCCTAGTCTTTATGTGTTATCTAAAATAGTGAAAATTTATATGGTAGGCTAATGTCGATATGTTTGTGCTGTGGTAAAATTTTCGTGCTCTGATGATATGTATTCTATGATTTATTAAATTATCTTGTATTAGGTTGTTTAATGCTTTTAATAAAATAGTTAAAATGGTAGGAATGCAATGCGTGCTTTTTATATTTCATACCTGTTTGTATGCCCTATGAATCATCAATTTTGTCATGGTAGAGAAGCTGTTAATATATATATATATAGATTTCATGATATCACATGCTTTATCGTTTTAATTCTATGTTGCATGCAGATGCAGTCAAGCTTTTATATACTCGATTTTATTAGATTAAGGTTAATGAATGTTTTTATATGCTACATGTTTACGTGCTACCAAGCTTTGAGTAGTAGTGGCTGAGCGCTTAGCATGTGGTGGTAGCTCTCACTTGTATGTATAAATAAATAAAACGAGTGTATGTGTGTATGTTGACTCAAGCATGCATTGCATTTGCATATCATTTAGGAACGACGATCGACGGATCAACTGAAGGATGTTGGCATCAAATGGGAAGATGGTGAAATGCTAGCCAGTCCTAAAGACGATGGTTGATCACGTCCGGAAGACAAAGAAATACTAACTTTGTATAATACAAGTTACCCAGGCAAGCTCCGTGCATAACCCCTATTTTTAAGCACTTATTATTATGTGTTTGAGCATTAAGTTATAGGAGTTGCTTTAAAACCACTGCATAAATATTCTACCCTATAAGTCCTACTAGTATGACAGAATCGTGTAGTATGCCATGCTATAGGGCTTACGGTAGAAGTCGAGTGATGGACGGTCACCGCGAGATAGGTGATGGTTATATCATGTTACTACTATCACATGGACTTGAGATGCTGGAAAATAATTGGAGACTAGGCGGGACAGTGGACTTTGGTTTGGATTGTTGGTTATAGCGACAGAGCGAGGCTCTGGTTGCATTAGTTCCGCCTGTGTCGATTAAGGACCGTTCGTGGTGGCCATATGGCAAGTTTGAAGGTACCAACACATAACAGGGGCCCGAGTTATAGTTGACCGTGAAGCTAAGTACTGTCATACAACTAGGGTGCGCAAAACGTTCACCGACTTGTTTCTCTAGCCATTCTAGTGGCTGTTTCGGGACGGGGAATGGCCATATACCAAACTTGTGAGGGGGAAACCCGTCGCCGAGTCGCGGGATGGGCCTCATAGGGTGGGTTCCTCGGGGATGGTCGTCATTTCGGGCTTTGGTTGTACGATGGGAACGGTGGCCTTGTACTTGCTCCTTCGAGAAGTAAAGGCGTGTGTTTGGGATTGCCCAGTTGGATGTACATCGATTGCAATCGCCGCCCTCCTCGGATATGGATACCACTTGTCGTATCACATCGCCATCGTAGTTAATACAACCGGAACATGGAGATGATGATGAGGCTTTTGCCTTATGATGAAAAAATATTCGATTGCTTACCACATGCTTGAAAGTAGTTTAGGTGCTTATCTAGAATGGCTAGGTAATGAACTTAATGCTACCGCTAAAAGTATAGGATGCACTTTTAGAAATGCTTTTTCACGCAAAACAACTAAACAGCTAGCCAAATAGCCCCAAAGATATCCTTGAGAGTCGGGAGACTACTCCCACCAGTCGGGTAAGTCTTGTGGAGTACATTGTGTACTCGGTGGTTTTATTCCCCCATTTGCGGGTATCGCATTTAATGTTGGAGCTAATCGTTGTCGTGTGTGGATACCTCCTGGTGGGCTCAGTGAGGCTTCCATGTCGACACGATTGTAGAAGTTTTATATTCTTAAACATCTACTTCTACTTCAATATTCAAAATTGTTAAATCCCGTAGTTTGTGTACAAAATTATCTTTCTTCCGCTGCTTCCATGAGATCTATTTTAACTCCGATTTTATAATTTTGTGATGTACAAAATGGTTAAGAATGTTGTAAGCTTTATTCACTTGTTTGTGATCCTAATGAAAACGTGGTTATTCGAGTTCTCCCGTGGGGTGTACTCGACAGACTACCGGATTTAAATTGGTTATCACTTACTTAGTGCCTAATGGTAGGCGAGTAAGTGTATAATTAGTTTAAATTGGGTGGTTCTGCCACACCATTGTATGTTCGCAGGGGACGGGGCTCGCCGGCAGCCACCGGTAGAGGAGGGGAAGGTCGTAGCGGGTCTCGACAGGCCAGCGAGCAACTATACTAGAGAAGCGGCGAAGGCCCACGTCGGTCACCAAGACTGGGCAAGGCTTCCCTCCTCTGGTCCTGGTAGAATGACGACCACATGTCTTCCCCTGCACTATGGACGGGAAAGAGAAAGGATAAAATGAACCGATATGCAACATAACCAATGACAAGTGGGTAATTTTTTACCCAAAACCAACTAAAAAGAGTGGGAGGTGTGCTTCTACATTTGTACTACAACAAAAGCAGCTTTTGGATAAAAAGCATATCGGGCTTTTGGACCCCTAGGAGCATGATAAACAACCAAAGGGACCCCTATTCACATTAAACTTTCATCATTTTAAATTTGAATAATTCACTCCCTACTATTGTCAGTGTTGTATCTTCCTTGCACTGATCAAGTTCTGACACCAAACTAAAACCTGCCTCCTTCATCATTGGATTCTTGATTGGGGACTTTGCACCCACCTTTGCATCTTCTTGCTTCAATTGTTTCGACCCTAGAACCTTAGGTGGTCATCCTCCTAGTGGAAGAAATGTCAGCCTTTGCCATTGATCTGCAACGCATCAGAACCAAATCAATAGCCAAATAAGGTGAAAATGATGTATGAAATCATAAAACAATCCGGTGTGGACTATTAGGTGCCACTTAACGAGGTTTCGAACATAGAAATAAAAATTTAGATGGACCTAGATAACACGAGCTGACAAGTTAATAGGCATAATCATGCATTTTACTCCATACTTGATAAACAATACTCTCTCCGTCCTGGAAATTCTGTCGTTCTGGGAACCAGCTCTGGGATGAATGCTCTAGGCACTGACAGCTGCATGAGAAGAGAAACAACCAAGGACAGATATTTACATAATCATCTAAAGTTTTTTAGTAACATAATCATTAAAGTTGACATTATTAATTACCAGACTCACACAAAATCATCTTAAGTTGGCAATATTAATTATTACTACTACTATAGTGGAATGCCAAGAGGTAGAAAATAATCTAGAGTTGGCATTACTCAGCACTCTCACGGCTAATAAAGTATACTAGATAAATCTACAGATGATCTAAAGTTGGCAATATTAATAACTATGCTAACTACAGATACGAATTCACAAAATCATCTAGATTTGACAATATTATTTAAGACTACTAAAAATATGGCCACGGAAATCACGGAAAGAGCAGCCGTCCACCACACTGCGGCTGCCCGCTGTGCCAGCGGCAGCCACGCCGGAGCTCTCTACGATGAGCGACAGGTGTACTCCACTCAGTCCACAGTGCCCTCACATCCCGCAGGCCGCAGAAGGCCAGAAGCCTGAGCCGCGTCAGACGCGGGCCCCGCAATCTGGCCGCGGAAGCAGGGCTTCCCCGCAAACGCCAAAATTTGGAGACCCTTTTGACCCTTTCCTCGATTTTGCTTCTTCTCTCGCCCCACCCTTGTGCTTTCAGATACTCCTACTCTTCTTGCACAATCTATTTCCCCTCTGCCCGCACCCAAACTCTCCGCCGTCGCCTCGCCGCGAGCGATCGCATTGGCGGCGCCCGCGCCTCCAGGGCCGATGGCGGAGGGCTCTTCTAGGTGGGCGCGCCGGCCTCCTGCGATCCTTTTGCGCGCCGTTTCGCGCCTTTGTGGTGGCGAGTTTTGAATGTTTTGTTTGGTGGCTTGCAGGGGTTACCCATCCGTCTCCGGGGACGGACGAGGATTGGTGCTCCACGACCTCGACGTCGTCGAGGTGTCGGCGGAGACTGCCGCGGAGTGGAGCTCTTCCCGTCGCAAGAAGCTGAAGCTGCCGCCCCAGGTGGAAACGCGTCTCTTTCAATCTCTGTTTTCGAACCATTCTCTTGTTTTTATTCGGCATCCGTGGGCTGTTTCGGTGCTCGATAGAGAAGTTCTAATGCGCGATTGGGGTGTGGCGATTTGTAAGGAGAATAAAGGTCCACAGCTTTTTGGGTCGCGTACACTAAACCTTTTTGTTTGTGAGAATCAGTGGTGAGCCCCGTGGTCCGTTTGGTAGTGCTCACGTGAGTATATCGTGGGGGAATTGATTTGGGTTGGCAACCGTGTTTAGTATCGGGGCGATTTGAATTGAACGGGTGCTGGATTATGATGCACCATTTTGTTATCTGAATCGTGTTTGCATTATCGATATTGTAGCTTCAAGCAGGTGTCTGGCCTTGCAGTCTGCTGTTGTTTACTGCCCATCTGGATGTTCTAGTGAATACTTTGACGAATTCCTTGTGGTGGTCGTGGTCGTGGTGTGTTCTGTTCTAGGCCTTTCCTTGTCAGCATTTGGATGATCAATGCAAAGCTGCGATGGGCCTGATAACTGCATTTAGTTATGTACGTACATCAACGGAGACCAGAATATACCTCAGTTTCATCAGGGTCTAGGATAATTTGGATATATATGTGTCCTGCTTCTCACGTTTTACTTTCTGCCGAGTATTTATTTACCATGGCTACATGCTAGTTTTATAAATCCTCCCCTGAAAGCAAAAAGAATTTCCTTCAAAGCAAACGTACCACTGTTTCTCTGTATTGTGTTTCCCTCGTGTTCAGCATCACCAAATGCGCGCAACTCGCTCGTATGACAGTGATGCTTTGTAATCCCTGCTGCCCACTTAATGAAATAGATAAGCATGTTCGGGAAAAAAAACCTGCATGTCAAGCATTGGTTATGGCATTTTCATGCTGTGATGCTGTTATTGAATTTTCCTTGCTCTATCCACTGCAAATGTTGGAGTCAATCATTTTGTATTTTAGTGATTGATTTATTATTATTATTATTATTGAGATTCAGGATTAAAAAGCATTCTGGCCACCAACATCCACGAGTGAATGAGTATAGCCATCTAATACAACTCTTGGGTTCTTAGACCAAATCTGCAAAATGGAACCCAAACAAAAGGCAACACTCAACAGTGAGCCAGCACTAAACAAAAGGAAAACTTAAGCCTGTATCCTCGCCATCCCAATTTTCTGAAGACTATGATCACCATGATTTCCAAATGATGACACCCTTCTTCAGTGCCCCTCTTCCTCTATAGATAACTGTGACCATTGCAACATTATTATTTTCTTCGGTAAGATCTATTTACAATTCATGTGATTGTCTTATGCTGTAACAGGGTTTGCAACTTTTTCTTTGGTGAATCCTTTCTTTGTTTCTTTCAAAACTAACATACTACCTGTGAGCTCTTATTTGTATTCTGGAAATGAGATTATTGATCAGTTTGGTTTTGGCTTTGTTCAGGCTTATGCTTGGTACATAAATCTTGATTATCTAAGTTTGTTTTTTTTTTTTTAAATGTGTCAACATGTTGTTATGGTGCCACAAAACCTATCTGTTCTAAATATGTTACATGTCCGACATATAGGTTATTCCTTCTGACATAGTCGAACCTCGATGCTGATGATGATCCTGATGAAGTTATGATAATTGGTGAGAAGATATCAACTCAGAAGAATAAGCAGGCAGTTGTTCATATGCATTGGCCAGAGCATACAACGGTGTTGTATTTCGTGTACTTTTTTTTTATTCGCTTGGTTATTATACTATGCCAGAGGTTTATTTTTCCTTTTATTTCAGGAACTACAGAGCGATATGTCTACAAATTTGGCTGGCCCAAGTGTTATTCCTCTCATAGATGGTTTCTACTGGATTTCTGGGGCAGTCATCATAGCAATGTTGCTGGTCCAAGTGCTATTCCTGCCACAAATTTTTATCCTTGGGATGTCCTAGGAGCATATCATGGAGGTGCACCGTTACCCCCAGTTTATTCTAATGAGTTTGTTGGGGCACCTGCAGAGGATTACAGTAATAAATACTATAATTATAGCACTTCACTGATGGAAAGTGGTAGCAGCTTTAACTCTGGTGCCAATAATTACATGGATGTTCCACCGGGTGTGGGAGCAGTTTTACCATGGGGGTACATGCCTTCAACTGAGATTCCACATCAGCCCAGTCAAACTAAGGTTGTCAACAGTGAAATTGATGAAAAGTATAAGGAATTTAAACAGTTCGATACTGTTAGTGACTACAGTGACAATTTCTACACATTGGCAGGCCAAGGGAATGTTCATGCTGTTAAAAAGGTAGCTATTTAAACTTTGGACATGCTCTATCTTCACTTTATTTCCTCACAATTTAATATCAAGTTGGTTTATAAACAGCCATCAAAGACCTGGGTGAAGCGGATTCAACATGAGTGGAAAGTCTTAGAGAAGGATTTGCCGGGTAAGTGGCTATTGTTTTTTATTCATGGTCTAATTTCTAAAGATGTTACAGGTTTGTTAAATAGAGATTGATCACATAATGTTTGTCATTTACCCTCTCATTTCTACATGCTCAACAGTTGAGTAGACGTGTTGATCTTTAAAATTCTCACATGTGTCTAAAATGACTTCTAGTTCAATTTTAACCAGAAAATTCCATGGATGCAAATTGTTTTCATGCATAGTGCAATATTTTCATGTACTTACTGGTACTTTCTTCTAAATCGAACAGAGACAATATATGTACGAGTTTATGAGGATAGAATGGACTTGCTTAGAGCTGTCATCGTTGGACCAGCAGGCACTCCATATCATGATGGGCTTTTCTTCTTTGATGTCTATTTCCCTTCTCGATATCCAAGTAAACCTCCGGTGAGGAATATTTTGATGCCCTATGTATCTATGGAAGCTTGTTTTCCTTTTGTTCTCCATTTATAAGAATATGCATGACAATAGATACGACTGTTCTTTCAGCTAGTGAATTACCGATCTGGAGGATTGAGGCTTAATCCAAATCTTTATGAGTGTGGTAAAGTCTGTCTTAGCCTGTTAAACACCTGGTCTGGTACTGGATGCGAGATGTGGAACCCATCTAATTCAACCATGTTGCAAGTCCTGGTCTCCATTCAGGCCTTAGTGTTGAATTCCAAACCTTATTTCAATGAACCTGGGCATGTAATGTATGCTAACACTTCTCAAGGCGAGAAGCAATCTATGGCTTACAATGAAGAAACATTTCTTCTATCCTGCAGAATAATGTTGTACTCTCTTCGAATCCACCAAAGGTATGGAGATACATGACATGTTTATGTTTTTGCTTGATATGTAAGTTTCTGTGGATACATCTATCTCTGTTAATCTGTTTTCTTAAGCAACCACTCTTTCTCCACAAATAATGCCTTTGTCATTTGATCAAGGAGCCTTCCTTTAGATAGGAACAACTTTGCTAAATACTGAGAACTTGCAGATAGAATATTAGAATGTTAGATCCCTGACCTGCCACAAGAGAAATTTCCTTGAAAGGTGGCTTCCCAGGATGCACCTACAACACATAAACCTCTGTAAACAGTTACAACGGAGGACTTACCATTGCGCTATTGACACGTTTGCACCTTTGTGTAGTAGTAGATTGAGAAAGCTAACTATGAGCACTTTATATATGAAAAAGGGTTAACACCGTCTTAATGCTTCCAAATCTGAAGTGTGTTCCCTTTTTTCAGCATTTTGAGGACTTCATTGTTGGCCATTTCCGCAATTATGGGCGCAAAATCCTGAAAGGATGCAAGTCATACATGGCCGGTGCCCAAGTTGGTTGCCTTGTCGGTGACGGCGTGCAGGATGTTGACGAGGGTGACAAAAGTTGCTCCAACAACTTCAAGGCCTCACTTAAGCCGTTATTCGAGAACCTACTGAATGAATTCACCAATATCGGAGTCAACTGTGATGAATTCCGGAATCCCGGATACACTAATATTGAGGCAGACACCATACTGAAGTTATAGCACAGCAAGCAATGGAAGTTCAACAGTAGGGAGGTTGACACTAGACGGATTTTGCCTCGCAACAGGAGGATTGACAGATTTTGGTTCTGGGGAGGGGCGTAATTGGGTTCTATCCCCAGAAGGATGTTTGGGGGCACAAGGCCCACGGTAAACCATGTGCAACTAACTGACTCCTGCTTTTGGTCATTGGTTTCGGTAGAAATCCTCCCAGTCTGCCATTGTTTTCTAGACACATTGCACGTGGCGTATTCTATCTAGAAACAGTACTTTTTACATCCATCTGGTGTTATCCCTGTGTACCTTTGTCTGCCGGCCTGATTTGTGTCCGCGTTGCTCGTGCCATTTACAGCCGAGCCGGATAAGTGACAACGCTCTCTGTCAGGCTGGCGCTTCGTTGGACGCCGGTGGGAGCAAATCCAAACTTCAGTTGTTCCCCTAGCTGCGTTTGGTTTGCGGCTACTATTTGGCATTTCTAAATTGCTGGGAAGGAGCAAATCCAACTTGCAGTTCATTTTTCTTCCTCTGTCCGCCCTAATCGGAGCGGGCTGAATTTTGGCCGGCTGCCCAGTTTAACAACAGGTTGAATCCAAACGCCGCTCATTGCCTTGTTCCTTTCTTGGTAATCTCAGCCGGCCTTGTCAGCTTATGCCTGTCATCTCTACGAAGTACTGCAGGTTGTCTTGTCCTGTGCCGCCAAAAGATCGTGGCGGAGCAACAGTGTAGCTGGTGTAAAGCCGGCAAGGATGGATGTTGCCGGTGGAGCTAGCTCCGCTATATTCCGTCGCGCCGTAGTGTTTTACCACCTGTTTCAGACGGGTTGTTTGCTTCTGCTCGGTTACCTTTTCCACTTCCAACGACAGCGTACTCCACACGATCAGAAGACCCTCAGAAACTGTTGGTTCCGGTGATAGCATCCCTCCCTCAGGTGACTGAATTTTGTTTTTCTTCAGTCGATGCATGTGGTCTGTGGATGTCTTCTTCCTTGGATCCTAAAGGCACCCCGCTTATTCTCCACACACACAGGCCAAGCGTGCACCCTTTGCTTCCTGTCCTCACCCTCGGGTCTGCCATCATCACCTCTAGCCTCACCAAGGTTGACTGAAGAAAACTGGGATAGTCACCAGATTCCTATTGAAACGTGCGTCTTGTTTCGTGGAGACTGCAGCTGGATAACGGTGACTTCTCCATTCTTGCGCACTTGATCGAGTTCCAGCCCGTGCTGAGCAGTGCATCTTTCCCGACGACTTAAAGTCGCGCAACTTCGTTTCGTTGTGCAGTGGAGCATCATTGTCGATTCAACTCAGTGAAAGTATACCGCCCGATCGAACAGGTCACTAATTCAGGTCTCGGTCTTGGTCTCCCTTAGAATTCTCAACCATACAACAACGCGGACGATGCAGGAGATTGTACTTTGTACGATACAATTTGTATCCACCAAGTCCGGCCGTCGACGACTCGTTGCGCGCGAATCAACCTTGGTATCGTCACCCTCGTAGACCTTCGCCTACTAAAACGACGGCACCAAGGGTGCTCCGTGCTCGGTAAACCGCCACCAGCACTAGCGCATCGTCTTGCTGCCTCCATCCCAGTTGCCGGAATGGCGCGGCCTCAGAGGCACGACGACGCCCCCGCTCACCACTTGCTTCTCCTCGGTCTCCTGCTGCTGCTGCTTCTTCCCTCTGCCACAGCCGCGTCCTTCTCCACGCTCTGCGGCTCCACTCCCCACGCGACCTCCCCAACACCAATCACATCTCCAACGACGACGCGCCACCCGCTCTCCCTTTGATCACCGCCGGCCACTTCTCCGGCGGCCGCGACCTCCGCTTCGCCCGGGACCGTCCCTACACCCGCGCTGTCACCTTCTACCCCCGCGAGGGCAGAGCCAGGGCTACCTCCGACCCTGCCGTGACCCATCTCTCGGCCATGCTCACCCTCGAGGGCACCCGGACCCGCCGCCGCTTCGCCTGGCGCGGCGAGAGCGACAGTAGCGGCCTCCCCCCACTCCGTGTCTTTCGACCTCGATGGCTACTACTACAACCACTCCACCGCCGCCACTTCCTTCACCGCGGAGCTCTGCATGGTCGGCTCCGGCTCTTACGCTAGGGAAGACGGCTCCGGCGTCGTCCTCCTCTCTGACGTCGTGCTCCGCCTCCACCTGCCGCACCCGTCCAACCTCTCCCGGCCCTTCGTCACCGGCACCGTCGAGGGCGCCGACTTCGATTCCATCGCCCTCCTCGCCTATGCCGAGGACTATGACTACGCGTACGACGGAGGGCCCGTCTCCGGCTCCGGCTCCGGCTCCGGCTCCTGCCCGCTGCCGCCCGTCCCAGTGCGTGCCACGGCGAAGTACTACTCGTGCCACCACTTCAGGGAGCTGCTCCGAAGCTCCTTCAGCCTGGAGTACAGGCCCAGTGAGCACGACGGTGCTGGTGCTAGCAGCTTCCCGCTGCGGCTGCGCCACGGGACTATGTACGTCAACCAGATACGCTGTGGTCTCGGTCTTCTACGTCAACCAGAACCTGACCCCGTGCGCGCGTACATGGTGTTCTACGCCAACCAGTCGGTCGCCTCACCATCGAGCAACTACACGGCACTGAGGAGGCGCACCTTCGTGATCGGAGACGAGGCGCTCGTCGCCGACGGGTTCTGGGACCCGTCGCGAAACCAGCTCTGCCTGCGGGCGTGCCGAGTGACGAGTTCGGGCATGTCCCGCGCGGACCTACAAGTCCGCGAGTGCGGGATCGGGGTCAGGTTCTGGTTCCCCGCCGTGTGGTCGATCCGGGACCGGAGCATCGTGGCTGGGATGATCTGGAACACGAGCGGCGCCGGCGACACGGCAGGCGTGATCTCGGTGTCAAGAACCGGGGCTACAGGGGCGACCTGTCCAACGTCAGCTACACCTACACCAAGGTGGAGGAGGCCAAGAATCACTACGACTCCATCCCGGCGTTGAGCAAGGAGCGCAAGGGCAGGTTCCCGGGTAACGACTCGTACCGGGACCTCACGTTCCAATTCTTCCTGGAGAAACAAGGAGTGACCGGGTATGCCTGGCCGGTCACCATTGGCTCCGTTATGGTTGAAGGCAGCCAGATGATGGCCGACGGGGCCTTCTCTCTGCATAAAGCAGCGGCAGAGGTGAACAAACAGAAGCTGTTGAATGTCAGCTACAGTTTGGAATACCGGGTCGGTGCCTCTGTGAATTCGAGTTCATCTGCGGATATCTCGCCGCCGGCGATGCCCCCTCGGTTGCAACACGTCTCCGCGGAGGGTGTCTATGACATCAAGACAGGCTCCCTGTGCCTGATGGCCTGCCAAGAGACGACCAACGGTTCGTCCGACTGCGACGTCCTGGTGACCTTCCAGTTCGCTCCGGTGAACTCCGTGGAGGGAGAGCGTGGCGTTGGGACGATCAAGAGCCTGAGAAAGCAGGGCGATCCTCTGTTCTTCGAAGCAATGGACTTCGTCTCGTACGGGATGACGGTGCGGCAAATAGGGGAGTCCATCTCCAGGATGGACATGGAGAGCATCATGCTGGTGGTCTCCATGACGCTGTCCTGCGTCTTCACCGCCCTGCAGCTGCGCCATGTGAACAAGCACCCCGAGGCGCTCCTGGCCACGTCGGTCACCATGCTCGTCGTCCTGGCCCTCGGCTACGTGATCCCCCTCGTGCTCAACCTCGAGGACATGTACGCCGAGACCCGGCGGCGGTACATCCTCCAGTTGACGACCGCCGGGTCGCTGGATCTGAACGAGTTCATGCTGAGGGCGAGCACCATGCTGGCCCTGGTTCTGCAGCTGCGCCTCCTCCACCTTGCCCTGTCGCGGAGATCGACGGATCAAGCCGGGAGCAAGCACGAGGCCTCGTCGCCGGCGGACGCCGAGAGGAGCACGCTCTGGATATGCCTGCCGCTGTACGTCCTCGGTGCGGTCGTGGTCTGGATCGTGCACATGAGCGACGGCCACCACCATCACGGTCCACGAGCAAGTGCGTTCTCTGTTTCTGCCGCCCCGTCGGGACCGGCGATAGTGGACGACCTCGCGGCCTACGCGGGGCTGATCCTGGACGGGTTCCTGCTGCCCCAGGTCGTCTCCAACGCGCTCTCGGGGTCCAGGGTGAGGGCGCTCTCGCCGTGGTTCTACGCCGGCGGCACCGTGATCCGCGCGGCGCCGCACGTGTACGACGTGTTCAGGAAGCACAACTACGTGCTGCCGGGCTGGAAGCCGACGACGTACGTGTACGCGAGCCCTCGCGACGACCTCTTCGGCGTCGCGTGGGACGTCGCCATACCGTGCGGGGCTACGTTGCTCGCCGCGCTTCTCTTCCTGCAGCAGCGGCTTGGGGGTGCGTTCTTGTGCGGTTTGAAGAGCAGACGCTCAGGCTCGAGCGAGTACGAGATGGTCTCCACGACCACGATTAGCTCTTAGTAACTGTAGCTGAGAAAGTAAAATTTGTTCTGGGCACGTCCGCTACTGTTGTGCACCGTTAGATATGCACTGTGATACATGCATTCTAGCCTAGTAGGAGAGAGACAATGGTGTAAATTTGTGGCTTTTAGCTCATCATCGGCTTATAGAAGTTGTTATGCTTATGTTTGATTTCGGTTGATTTAATAATTTTAGAGAGGATAAGCAGAAATAAGATGAATCCCTGGTTTAGGCACGTTTGCACAGCTCACAATAATTTCATGGGCTAGGAGCCGCCAACCGCGTCGTTTCAGATGGAGCCTCGCCCGAGTCAGCGGTCGGCTCTACGGGAGATCCCAAAAGCGCTTCGGGACATGTGTTTCAATTGCCTGTTCTACTCACATCGCGTTGCAACTTGCCGGCTTCCACGACATTGCCTGCACTGTCATGGCCTCGACCGCCTCGCCACGGACTGTAGATTGTCTAAGGCTGTGGCAAGGTCCTCGTCAAGGGGGACTGACATGCCACGACAGCAAGTAGGGGGGTTGACCCGCCACGGCATGCCGCAGGTGGCTCACCGTCAGCCTCCCAGTCTTCAGTTGGGGCCACGCCAGGTGCCACGCGGGGGATCGGCAAGCCTCAGCCCGGCGGTAACGTCGACATCACAAGCGGCGCAAACGATGACATACGCCGACGCAAGATGCTTCTATGGAGGTTTCAGGGGACCACGTCGATATTGCCACGACCTTTGTTGCTGAGGTTGCTTGCTCCCCGATGCAAGACCCTCTGGCGGTCGAGTTGGGCGTGTGCGAGGGGCCTCCTGTGTGGGTTGACCTCATGTTGGAGGAACTCCCTGCTTTGTTTGTTGTGAGGCCCGCTTCGGGAGCTATATCAACCGGGCTTGCTACCTAGGTCTCCTCCGAGCTGTCGTCCGTTGTGTGCTGGGAGGATGGGCATGAGGGATTGGATGCGGTGGACGACCCTTTGGTGGTCCAGGAGGCTGCAGCTTCGGGCTTCTCTCGCGCTTGTTGCCCTCGCTGCGTCGGCGGTCCCAGAGATGCCTGCTGCCGGTGCAGTTGTTTCCGCTGCTACCCAGGAGGTGTTGGAGGTTCAAACGGCTGCACCTATAGCTTCTCCAACTAATGGCAACTCATATGTCGAGACGCCTGCCAATGTTGTGGCCTTTGATACTACGGTACAAGAGGAGATAGAGGCGTTGATCTGCCTACCGTTTGAGACACCTCTCCTCGAGAGGCTGCAGCTGCGCCGCTCCAGGATGCCAGTGCCCACCGACTCGCTGCGGCGTAGCGAGCGCATTGCTGCCATGCCGCGGGCGGCAAACGCCATCGCTGGACCAGATCGTGTAGTTGAGGAAGATGGGCATTGTAATCGAGGATGACTTGGTGGCGAAAAGAGAGCTCAAGGCCTTCTTCGGGACACGTCGACTTGGTCCGAACAAAGGAAGAAGCGTTTTAGATTCGTTTGAACGGACATTTCAACATAACAACCTTGGATCTGAATTTGGTAGGGCCGGAGGATGAGGTGTAGGTTCCGGAGTGCCTGCTTTTTAGTTGTAATTGTCGGGTGGGCTTCGGTAACCGCGGGTTGCCGTCCCCAGACTCTTTGGTAATTAGGGTATTACCAGGAGGTCTTTTGTATTTGTGTTGTCAACACTATCTGCTTAATGAAAAATGCGCTGATCTAAAAATGCGCTGATCTAGGTGGGTGTGGTCTAAAAAAATTTCATGAGCTATTGTGTGCTGTTTATTTTTTCAAGCACCTCTTTTCAAAACACCTTCATGTGTGGTGTTATTTTTCTCCTCTTCTGACAAACGAATGGAATGGGATGTGAACAAGTACCTTATCCCAGCTCTCTCATTCATTTTTCTCTCGTATCCATGCATGGAGCTATTGGTAAAGATATTTACCAGATATTTTTTTTTTTTCAAAACAGCTCAGCTTCACCTATAGAATTGCTTATGAAGTAAGCTTTACTAGTGAAACTAAGCTGTGCGACCGAGGTTGGCTGGAATCCGTTCCCACAATAGAAGATGCAGTGTTTTGGTTTTTCTCCTGTGATCTCTACATAGTTGATTCACGCATACGTTCTCCTCTGACCTTTTTCATGTTTCCGTATGTGTATGCCGGCCCGTTTTGTACTCTTATATATAGATAGATCCTTCACAAGCAACAATGCTGATTGTAACATTCTGTGACTTCTTTCTTTCTTTCTTGGTATCTCAGTCTTCCCTGTCAGCTTGTGCATATTGTATAGTCTGTCTTGAATTGTGGTGGCTGGTGGCCGGCCGCTGCCGGCTCAACACCCACACTGGTGGCCCCGTGCTGGAGGTGGACCGACTATAAACACTCAGACTGACAACCGCTCTAGCAGCTAGCGAAACCAAAGCATATATCGTGCATTCCTCGCCATGGCACGCCCCAAGATTCTTAAACCTTCCACTCAGCTCTGCCTTCTCCTTGTGAGCATCTTCCAGGCCGCCACAGCCATATCATACTCGTCGTACTCCTCGCTATGCCACTTCCCCGTCCCGTCCCCTGACCTCCACACCACCGGCAACCACTCCCATACCACAGCGACAGCGAGCAATAAGCTTAATCTCCTCCGGATCTCCACCGGGCACTTCTCCGGTGGCGTCGACCTTCAGTTCGTCCCCGATCGACCCTACGCCGTCCACTCCTTCTCCTTCATTCCCCGCCACTCGGCCCTTACCACCGATCCCACCGTCGTTCGCCTCGTCGCCACGCTCGCCCTCGAGGGATCCGGCGTCGGTTCGCGTCGCCGGGAATACCACCACTCAGTCACCTTCGAGCTCGAAGGCTACTACTCCACCGCCGCCACTTCCTCCGCCGCCGAGCTATGCATGATCGGCTCCGGTTCCTACTCGAGGGACGATGGCAGCGACACCGACGTCCTCTTGTCGGACGTTGGACTCCGTCTCCGCCTGCCTCGCCCTTCGAGCCTCTCCCAGCCCTTCGTCACCGGCCGCCTCGAGGGCGCCGGCTTTGGTGCCATCATCCTCGTCGCCTACGCTGACGACGACTCCCATTCCGACGGCGACAGTGGCTACACATATGCAGAGACCACCGCCTCATGTCCACCGCCGGTCACGCCCGCGCGTGACGGGCAGCACGTGCTCACCGCAGGCTTCTCGTGCTCCCGCCTCCGGGCACTACTCCGAGGCTCCTACGACCTCGAGTACATGCCAGGTCGAGGCAGGCACGCGGCGGGCAGCTCGCCCCTGCAGCTGCGACACGGGATCATGCATGTCAACCAGATGAGCTGCGCCACTGACGGCGGCGTCCGCGCATACATGGCGTTCTACGCCAATCAATCGGGCTCCTTCCCGACCTCAATGTTCATAGTCGGGGACGAGGCGCTCGTCGCCGAAGGGTTCTGGGACTCGTCTCGGAGCCAGCTCTGCCTGAGGGCGTGCCGGGTGGTGCGCTCAGGCTTGTCCCACGCCGATCTGGCGGTGGGCGAGTGTGGCATCGGGGTCAGCTTCTGGTTCCCGGCCACATGGTCGTTCCAGCACCGGAAGACTGTGGCCGGATTGATCTGGAACTCGAGCAGGACGATTGATGGCGACACTGTGATGGTGTCAGGCATCACATCGGTGTTAGGAAGCCAGGGATACAGAGACACAGGCGACCTCTTTGACATCAGGTACAACTACACCTTGGCGGAGAAGGCCATGGAGCATTACCACTCCAATCCGGCGTTGAGCAAGGACAGGAATGGCAGCTTCCCGGGTAACCACTCATGCCGGGACTTTGCGTTCCATTTCAACCTAAAGAAACCAGAAGGGCCCGGGTATGCCTGGCCTGTAACAATAGGCTCCACCGTCGTCAAAGGGGAGAGTTTGATGCCTGACGATTTATTCTCTCAGCGCGTGGCAACAGAGGTGAACACGCAGAGGCTGCTGAATGTCAGCTATGATATGGAGTATTGGGTAGCAGGTGTGCAGTGGCGCATCAATGCAGAAGGTGTTTATGATACTAAGACAGGCTCCCTCTGCATGGTTGCTTGCCTTGTGGGCAACGGTTCGCCAGACTGCCAGGTCCTGGTGACCGTTCAGTTCGTTTCGGTGGAGACTACGGAGGCCCGGGCGCGTGTCGTTGGCACCATCAGCACCCTGAGAAGGAAGAGTGACCCTCTGTTCTTTGAAGCACTGGAGATGGAAAGCCAGGGGAGCACGCGACGGCGTGATGAATCCAGGATGGATACGGAAATCACCATGATGGAGCTCTCTCCGGCGTTGTTCGCCGTCGTCCTTATCCTGCAGCTGCGCCATGCCAAGAAGCACCCCGAGGCTGTTACTTCCATGTCCATCACCATGCTCGCTGTCCTGGCGTTGGGCAGCTTGATCCCCCTCATGCTCGATTTCGAGCCTACCATCAACGCAGTACAGAATCGCTTCCGTCAACTGTGGCTGTGGTATCGTGTCGCGCCGCATAGGTTCCCGTTGCGTGCCGGCACCATGCTGGCATTCCTGCTGCAGCTGCGCCTTCTCCAGATGGCCTTGTCGGGAAGGAGATCAACGGAACCAGGACACAGCGGCGGCGGTTCATCCGCCGCCGCCGAGAGGAGAACGCTCCAGGCATGCTTGCTCCTGCACTTCCTCGGGGCAGTCCTGATGTTGATCGCCAACAGAGGCGACGGACTTCCTCGTCTGCTAATCGATGCCACCGACCCGACGCCGTCCGATGTCCTTGCGTCCTATGGAGGGCTGGTCCTGGACGGCTTCTTGCTTCCCCAGGTGATCTCGAACGCGTTCTCTGGCGCCAAAGCGAGGGCGCTCTCGCCGTGGTTCTACGTCGGCGGCACCGTGATCCGTGCGGCGCCTCACGCGTACGACGTGTACGCGGGTCCACGCGGTAATCTCTCCGGCGGTGTCGCGCTGGATGTCGCCGTCCTCTTCGGGATGGCGTTGCTGGGCGTGCTGCTGTTCCTGCAGCAGCGAGTTCGGATTCGGGGCGCGTTCATGTGCTCTTCGTCAAAGAGGAGGTCGGGCGCGTACAGGATGATCTCCAGTGTGACGTCATGCTAGATTGAATACTTGTGCCAGGTACTCTGGTTGACTGGTTTGGATGGGGTTTGATTTGAGCTTGTGCCAGGTACTCTGGTTTGGATGGGGTTTGATTTGAGCTTAGACACCCAGTAGCGTGGCGTAGGTTAGCACTAGGGTGCGTCTGAAATCTATGACTCATGTTCTCTTCCAATTTGTTTTGATGTGATGCATGATGAATTCATGTTGTCTCACAATCAAATCATTCAAAAACCAGTAAGTTTTTTGGTACAAATAGCGCCGGTAGTAGCGGTGAAAAAAGATGGTATTTTTACACTAGATTTATCTGTAATTTTAAATTTTTTGAAATGAGCTATTTCATGTTGAGATTTTCTCTTGCAAAATGTATAACTTTTATAATCTCTTTTGTTAAATTGTCTTTTTACTCATGGATTAGACAACGCAGAGCCAACAATCTGGCACGGTTAGGCGCCGCCACACCTAAAAATATGTATAAGATACTCAATATACATAGTATATGCATGTTGGTCGTCTGTTGGGTCCTGTGGCTTTATGCTCTGGTGGGTTTCATGTTGATGGGCTGGAATTAGCAAACCAAATGGAGGGAAGCATGGAGGCTAATCTGTCCAACCGTCAAGCAGACATTCTTTTCCTCTATAATAAAAGGCCCTGTTTGATCTACTGCTTGTATTTAGGATCCGATCACAACTCCTGAACTGTAGAACTTTAACACTATACAACGGTCGTAGCGCTCGACCTTGGGATTGGTGCACGCAGTAGAGGGACAGCTAGTGTTAGCGGGGAAGGGGCCGATGCAGCTTTAGAGGGAGGGCCAGTGTCCAGGGCGACGACGAAGCGACATGCGTGCGACCTCTAGGGGGTGGGGCGCTTTGGGGGAGGCAGCTTTAGAAGAACAACATGAATCAGATGGTAGGAAAGCCACCACATACCGTATCATAGGATCCAAAATCTGGTTATTAGAAGCTCCCTAAAACAACCGGTCACCTTAGCATCTCTCATAGGAAAACTATAAATGATCACCGATAAATTTGCATAAGTACTTTTGTATGATTTTATTTTCTCATGCGATCTTCAAGCAAAAGATGGAATAACTTATGTACACAAGTTGTATAAAATAATTTATATACACTAGTTGTGTTCGATAACTTTTCTACATAAGATTTGTTTCAAAACTTTTTGTGTGTTTTTAAGTTTTGGTAAAGGTATAAGTTATTTGTTCATTTGGTGTTTCAAAGTTTTGTCATAAGTTAGAAGATTTCGTGTCAATAACTTATGTATATAAGCTGTGTTTCATAACTTTAGACAAATAAAAAGCAAAGCATTGATTTCGAAACTTATAATTTATGGCAAAACTTGTGTACCATTTGTGGATCCCGATCAGTATGGCCGACAACGACCTTACCTACCATTTATTTTTCATGTGTACTATTTTTTTATGTTGTGGGAATAGTAGGAGTTCTATTCTATTTATTTTCCAATGGTTTTTCTTTTTCTCGTGTCACTATTACCTCATCATTATGTTTGCTGGTTTTCTATTTTCCTTTTGTGTTTGTTCGTTTATTTCTTTCGTTGTTTTATCCTTTTTTTTTTTCTCCGCTTTGTTGTCTCGGTATTTCTGTTTTTTTCTTTTTTTTTATATTTTTTTCATCGTCTTGCCCTTTCTTTCTCTTCTTATTGTGGATTTTTTTTTCATGTGTATTTTCTATAATAAAGGAAAAATAGAAGAATTTAATGTAAAGATATGGAATTGGACTTACGACCCATATAGCTTTACATTAGCACATATCCTATAGCTCAGATGTTTGAAATTGGTGTCAATTTCATGTGACGCACGATCGTGCCCCCAGAGTGGTAGAGTTAAGGGAACAGGGGATTGCCATGGAACGCGATTCATGTGTACGGCTTGGAAACGAGCCTAGGAGGCATGCAGACCGCCAGGTGGGGGAGCAGGGGATCACTAGTGAGGTATGAGATGGAGGTTGGGGTTGCCAAGGGACGGGATTCATGTGTTACGGCTTGGAAACTGGCCTGGGAGGCATGCAGGCTGCCAAGCCGGGGGTGGGGGATCACTAGGGACCTGATGAGATGAGGTTGTGCCAATTAATCTGGAGCATTCGATTGTCATCCAACACCTCTTGCTCATCGCCCAAAGAGAATGAAAATTACATGTGTATGTAGAATGTTACTCCCTTATATTAAATTTAAGCAGTGGCGGAGGATGGATAAAATTAAAGATGTGGTGAAGTTGATGATCTTCACACAATCAAACTTTCTATTTGTAGCGTATGCACTTGATTTCGTAGAATATTTGCCCCTTCCAATTCCGACGTAGAGGGTTTTCTTTTCTTAAATTTCTCTACCATCAAATGATGAGTTCTTAATGCGTACCATGACACCAGACTAATAAAACTGAAATGATCTGAGAATTTAAAGAATTTGATTATCGGGACAAAAACAAGGTGCCACGATGCTCCTCCGCCACTGGATATCAGGATTTCACCATCAAACTATTGTCGTGTTTGTGAATTTAATGCACAAAAATCATCCAATTTAAGAGTCAGACCACGGTGCTTCCTTTTCAAAGTAAACGTCAACCATTTAGACGTGAAGCCCCTCCTCGAGAAAAATGATATAGGCTCCTCAAATAAAATAGAAAATATTACATTATTGATTATTCTTACACTACATTACTGCATAGCGGATAGTGGTCTAACGAAGACTTTTCATGACGACAAAAGGTTCCGAGTGCGATAAAGAAATGCGCCATGGAAGAGATGAAGACGATGGCTTGGAATTTCCAAGCCTTTCATCATCACCATCATCATCTAAAGAGGCGACACCATCTGGTAGTCACCCAACCTCCTCCGCGAACGGAACAAGGCTGCCGCCGAACCAACCCGCTGCTGCAAGAACACCAGCACGGCGAGCAGCGCCGCCGCCGGCGCGACGGCACGACGACGTCCCAGGGCGACGCCGTGGCGGTCGTAACGCGGGCTCGCGTAGGCGTAGGGGCGGCTTCTGGCTCGGCACGTAGCCCTGCGCCCTCATCACGTCGTACACGTGGGGCATCGCGCGGACCACGGTGCCGCCGATGTAGAACCACGGCGAGTGCTCTGGCGCCGCTGGCGCCCGCGAGAGCGCGTTCATGACGACCTGCGGGAGCAGGAACGCGTCCTGCGCCAGGCCCGCGGACGACACGAGGTCCTCCCACAGCGTTGCGGGCTCTGGGCGATCGCGGACGGGTGAGGGACGACTCCCCGCGCTGCTCGGAGGGCGTTTCACGGCGTGGGACGACGATGGTCAGTGCGCCGCCGATCAGGTAAAGCGGGCGCTAAGATAGCCGAGCGCCCTTCCTCTCGGCGGCCGATGCCGATGCCTCGGCCTTGTTCAGGTCGGCGCCCATCTTCCGTGCCCGATAGGGACAGCTGGATGAGGCGCAGCTGTAGCAGAAACGCGATCGAGTGGGCGCCCTTAGCACCGCCGGCTCAGCTCGTACCTGACGAGCTCGAACGGCAGCGGCACGCATCGCCTCCCGCTGCTCGGAACAGCCTCGGAGCTGATCACCGAGGGGCGACGCACCCCAGGGCGGGACGACGAGCATGGTGACCGAGGTGGACGCGCCGCCCCGGGCCCCTCTTGGCGTGGAAGATCTGCGGGACGGCCAAGACGCGCGGCAGCGTCGCCGAGATCAGCGGCCAGGATGCTCGAAGTCCATCCTCGAGATCGACTCCGAGATCAACCGCGAGTACATCCCGTACAACCTGAAGTCGACCTTCTCGAAGAAGAGAGGGTCCATCTTGGCTCTCGGGCTGCTGATTGCTCCCCTTCCATGGTTCCCCCCAGCGAGGCGAAAGAAGCGGTGATCAGTATCTGGCAGTCCGTCGTCGAGCTGTTGTACTCTCGGCAGGCGATCATGCACAGGATGCCCGTCTTCGGATCAAAGACACCCTCTGCTGCCATTCGCCGTGGTTCAACGGGGATCACGTCGGCGCTCACGATGTCGTAGCTCACGCTCAACGGCTCTTGCGATTCATGTCGCCAACGGCGTACTGTAGAAGGAATCGCCGGCGCCGCCTGATCACCGTGAGACCATCGCCGAGCCGATCGTGAATCGGAAGGCGCGTCCCCTCCCAAGCATGCGCTTTTTTTTTCCCAGAGGGAACACGGAAAAGGAACCCGAAGTCATGATTGGTGTAGTTAGGAGCAACGAATGGCCCCTTAGCCTTGCTCAATACGGGATCCTCACGATAATGCTTCTTGGCCTCCTCCACCATCGTGTACTCGTACTTCACTTGTGAGAAGTTGCCTCTATGGATCCGACATCGATGCTCGACATTGGTATAACACCACTGACACCAGAACCATCACCGCTTTGCTCGAGTTCCAAACCATGCGGCGACGGCACTCCGGTCCCGAATCGCCCAAACTCCCGGGAACGAAGCTCATGCCCATGTCGCACTCCTTGTCCACAGCCATGGACGCCCGCCCCTGAGCGCACCACGCGGCACGCCCCGAGGCGCAGCATGCTCCGAAAGCGTAATCCCGGTGCCCGCCGGCGACAACCACCTCATCGTCGACCATGAAGGGTGGGCGTGGGCGCCGACGTCTCCACATCATCGTGTCGTTGGAGTTGTAGAATGCCGCGAACGCAGCGACGTACCCGTTGCGGCCGCACCGCACCTCGGCCGATGCGCGCAGCGCCGCTCCGCGCACCAGGCGCCTCCACCGATCCCGCTGGCTTAAAAGACGCCCCGAGACGTTCTTTGAGGTGCGCGCCGCACAGAAGTTACCGCCCGGCGCTGGAGCGCGCCCTCTTGGCAGCTGGGTAGGAGATGGCGTCGGCGACGGGCGGGGAGGCACGCCGCCATAGTCGAGGTATCGCTTCGGCGTGACGCGACGAGTGATGATCTCGAAGCGGTGCCCTTGAGGCTGCCCGGTGATGAAGGGCGCGTGATCTTGAACGGGTGGGGACGCGGAGGTGGAGTTCGACGTCGCGAGGCGCTTGGTGGAGCCGTTCTCCTCGGAATAGAGCCTTTGCCGGTCATGCAAAGCTCCGCCTCCGCGAGGGTGGTGCCGGTGGAGTAGTACCCCTCAAAGGAGAAGGTGACAGAGTGGTTGCCCACGAGTGATAGCTTCCCCGACGATGGGAGTCCACGTAGTATCCTCGCCGCCGCGACCGCCGGAAAGGATTAAGGTGGCGGCGACATGGAAGACGGCGGTGTCGGATGTTGGATAAGCGTGGAGGGGGAGCAAAGAGAAGGAGCGGGTGACATAGGAGTAGGATGTCTCGTTGCTCTCGTCTTTGGTGAATCGGAGATCTTCACCGCCGGAAGAAGTAGCCGGCGTTGAGCCCAAGGGGGGGAGAAGCGGGAGGGCGTCCTCGCCGTCCGGGCCGGGCGTTTTGGAGCTGGGGAGGGCATGGCGCGAGAGGGGAGCCCTGAGGCGGAGAGAGTGGCAAAGTGGACGGGAGGAGGAGGAGCACGCAAAGGCCGCACAAGGCCGAAGTTGTGAGCTGCCATTTTGGTTGGAAGGGCGACGGAAACGAAGCCCATGGAGGCGGGGGCGGTGGCAGGTGTGGCATCACAAGCGCCTGTGTGGCCTGGTGTTTATGCAAGGCGCAAGGCCGAGCCCGAGAGGTGAAGTCCCGAGAGAGAGTCAAGCCCGCTTTGGATTATTCCATGTCTCAATGGTAAGTCACTATACTTGATCGTTGAATGCCGATAGTGGCGGTCACCGGCAACACCCCACGACCATATGGACCATCAATCCCTTTATCCCCCTCGCTGTACAAGGATTTTTCTCTTGCCAACGGTACATTAAGTCGACGGAAATCGGATCGGAAGTTACGTGGAGACCGTGTGCGGTTAGGTAGGATTTTTTTTCTCGAATCGGTGGCCATCATCTTCGACTTCGATGCTACAAGCGGTGAACCGTTGGCGGCGTTGGCGGACCGAGAGAGTATTAGGGTTTGAGAGAGTATTAGGGTTTGGTAATACTTGGATTAACCATCAATAGTGACAAGTGTTGAGTACATATAGGCCATTAGGGGAGCCACTAGGGCAGGCCCATGGGCCACACGTTTACATTCCAACACACCCCCACGGTCGGGCGGGAGCCGCGCCGAACATTTAGACTGGACCTAAACTCAGTAAACATCGACGTCGGAAGCCCTTTGGTGAAGATATCTCGCATATTGCGAAGAGGTAGGAACATGCAACACGCGAACTTCTCCAAGGGCAACACGCTCACGAACGAAGTGTAGGTCAATCTCAACATGTTTTGCGGCCGTGGCTGAATCGGGTTGGTGGAGAGATAAACGGCATCGACGTTGTCACAATAAACAATGGTAGCTCGGCGTAGAGGACAGCGAAGCTCACCAAGTAACTGCCGCAGCCAACAAGCTTCGGCAACACCATTTGCCACGCCTCGATATTCCGCTTCAAAGACTCGATCGGGACATTTGTTGTTCGACGCTTGGAAGACCAAGATACAAGATTGTCACCAAGGAAGACAGCATACCCAGAAGTGGAGCGGCGAGTGTCTGGACATCCTGCCCGATCTACATCGGTATAGATTTGTAAGGTCAAGATGTGCACCGGGAGAGGTAAAGACCGAGATCATGGCTGCCCCGCAAGTACAGAAGAATCCGCTTCATAGCGGTGAAGTGAGGCTCTCTAGGGTCATGCATGAACAGCACACTTGCTGAACGGGCGCGAATGCAATATCCGGACGAGTGAAAGTAAGGTGCGCAAGGCTCAAAGAATACTGCGATAGTGAGTAGGATCATCACAGCGTACCATCACCGACAACTTGGAGTGGGTCTCCCGGGGGTGGAACACGGCTTGCGGCCACGCATGCCCGCCCGGCCCGAATGTCCAAGAGATACCGCCATTTGTGAGAAACAGACCATCACCACGGCGCTCCACGAGATCCCCAAAAAATGATGAAGCGGACCCATATCAGTCATAGAGAATTCCTGATGGAGAGCTGAAATAATCCGGTGAAGAAAACTCAGACGGACAAAGTGAGCACAATATCATCAACATATAAAAGGAGATAAGCCACATCATTGCCACGGTGAAAGGTGAAGAGAGAGGCATCCGACTTCGACTCAACAAAACCAATCGAAACAAGAAAGGAGGCAAACCGAGTGCGCCAAGCACGGGGCGCCTGCTTGAGCCCATAGAGTGATCGGTTGAGGCGGACATGATCGGGCATGAGGCATCAACAAAACCGGACGGCCGAAAGCACAATAAACCGTCTCGTCGGGTGACCGTGAAGGAAGGCATTCTTGACGCCAAGCCGGGTGCATAGGCCAAGACCGAGAGAGCCATGCTAAGAACCAGCGGATCGTAGCGGGCTTCACAACCGGGCTGAAAGTCACATCATAATCAATGCCGTGGCGCCGAGTAAAACCACGCAAAAACCCAACGAGCCTTGTAACGGTCAAGAGAACCATCCGACAGAATTTATGTCGGAAAATCCATTTACCGGTAACAATGTTGACGCCGGAGGACGAGGCACCAAGGTCCATGTGTCGTTGGCCTTGAGAGCATCGAACTCGGACTGCATAGCTGCGCGCCAGGTCGGGTCGACAAGAGCGGACCGAACGGACGCCGGCACGGAGAGAGGGCAGCAAAGATCGAGGTTGAGCCGGCCGACCGGTTGAACGAAACCGGACTTGCCCCTCGTGCGCATGCCGTGGGCATTGGACATCGGCCGGGCGGCCCGAGCGGTGGAGGCGGTGCGCCACGCATACGCTGGCGGCGACGACGGGAACCGGGGCAGCGGTACTTGGTGGCGCGGGCCGGCATCATCTGGGACGGCGTGTCGCGAGGGGGGCAGCGCCCGGAGGTCGAGGCGCCGTGTTGGCGCTACTAGCGGCGACCGCGACGGTGTGTCGGCAGGGGCAGCGCCGCCGGTGAAGCGACGTCCGGTGAACTGCGGGAGCAGCACTAGGCCCAATGGGCAAAGTGATGGTGTCATCATCGCTCAAAAAGATAGAGTGCCGGGATCGACCGGTGTGGTGGACATGTCGGCGAATGGGAAGGAAGATTCATCGAACACGACATGGCGAGATACAATGATTCTATTAGAGTGAAGATCCAGGCACCTATAACCTTTGTGATCCGCTGGAATAACCAAGGAAGACACATAGTGTTGAGCGAGGCGAAAATTTATTAGTGGCGGTGGATGACAAGTTAGGATAACAAGCACATCCAAACACACGAAGATGATCATATGTGGGGGTGGTGCCATGGAGCGCGAGGTATGGTGTACGGCCGGCCAAGGTTTTGGTGGGGTGGCGGTTGAGAAGATATGTGGCCGTGTGAAGGGTATCGCCCAATATGCGGGTGGAAGGCTAGCCTGAAATAGGAGGGAGCGAACAATATTATTAATTGTTCGAAGAATACGCCGCACGACCGTTTTTCTTTGCGAGGTGTAGGGACACGACATACGTAGAATAGCGCCATGAGTGAGGAAGAACGTGCGGGCCGAGGAGTGGTCAAACTCACGGCCATTGTCGCGACCGGGCGGCCTTGATGGGGGCGCTAAACCGTATGCGTGCAAAGGCGAAGAAATTGGACGGCGTCTCAAACGTCTCGAACTTAAGGCGAAGAGGAAAGCGTCAGGTATAGTGAGTGCAATCATCCAAAATAACAAGATAATATTTATACCCCGATGCACTAAGAATAGGAGACGTCCATAGGTCACAATGAACAAGATCAAAAGGTTTAGTGGCACGACCGGTAGACAAGCCTGAAGGTAGGCGTACATGGCGACCTAATTGACAAGCATGACACAAGTTTTCAAAGTGGTGCTCTTATTACATGAAATGACCTTGGAACTAAGAAGCTTGGACAATGCATCGAGACCCTAGGTGACCGAGGCGAGCGATGCCATAGGGTGGATGTGGCGGCGGTGGCTGCGAGGGCGATGGTGCTGGTGGAAGGTGCAGCGAAGAAGCGGGTAGAGATCACCCGAACTATTGCACTGGCGATCACGCTCTGGTTTGAAGATCCTTCACGAAAAGACCGAACGGGTCAAACTCGATGGAACAATTGTTGTCAATGGTAAAGCGGCGAACGGAAATCAAATTCTTAATAATGCACGGAGCAACGAGAACATTAGAAAGAACTAGTGACCGACGGCGTGTTAAAAAGAGGTAGACCCGACGGAGGTAACGGGAAGAGTCACCCCGTTACCGACAATGATAGATGAAGGATAGGAAGATGGAGAGGAGGAGGTGAGTATACCAGCGGTGTTGGACATGTGGGGAACCGGCCCCGAGTCGAGGTACCACTTTCGGCCGTGGGAGGAGGCACGTTGAGTGACATGGTACCGAAGTTGTCGATCGGCGAGCCTTGATTCCACGACCCGCCGATATAGGAGTCCATGGAGCTTGCTGCGGCGTCGTCGGCGTGGAGGGCACACCCCCATAACCGGCGGGGGAGCACCGAGGGCCCCCCATGCGGCCGGGTGGGGGCCTCTTTGCGACACGGTAGGGCTGGCCGCTGCGCCTGTGCGTGGAAGGCCGGTGGAGGGCTGGATATTGCCCCGGGCGGTCGATGCGCGCCCGCCGGCCGTAGGGGTGCGGCCATAGCTGGAGGGTGCCGCCCACGGGTTGGGGATCGGAGCGGTGTGGAGGAGGGGCGGGCCCGGTAGCCACCGCCCGACCGGCCCCGTCCACCGAGAACGCCGCCCGCCGTTCTTGTTCTTGCCACGCCCGGCGGTTGTTGCGACCACCGTTGCCACCGGCGTGACCACCGGGAGGGCACCGTAGGCGCCAGCGTGACCACCCGCCGTAGCCGGCGCGTGACCACCCGCCCCCGGGTGGAGGGCGCCCGTGACCACCCGGCCTGGCGGATCCGCGGGGGAGGGCGGGGCGCGCCACGGATCAGCCGGAGGCGAAGAGGGCGTTAGGGTTTTGAGGCTCATCACCGGCGACGTCGTTGAGGTCGATCTCTTCAAGGAGAAGAAGGGTGCGCGCCTCGTCGAAGCGTCGAGAAGGCGGTGGAGCTTCAAGTGCGACATCATGTGACGGAATTTCCCGTTGAGGCCACGGATCATCGTCGGCACCAAGGTCCGATCGCCGGCGGGATCACGAAGTCAGCGAGGGCGCCGCAATCGTCTCCGGCGCCGGCGTGAGTCGGTGATGGAGAGGGCGCCCCGCTTGCGCGCCGAGTCGGCGGACAGGAGAGCGCGAGACTCCCGCTGCGAGGAACTCGTTCTCGAGGGCGAAACCCACGGCGTAGCGGTGGGCTCCTTGAGCATGACTCCGCTGCGCGATCGTCCTTGATGGTGCCGTAGATCCACGACAACACAGTGCGTCCATCCGCTGCCCGGTCGGCGCGTCGGATGGCCGTCGTCGGAGAGGACATGATCGGCGAGGACGCATTTGCCGGCGTGACGAGGAAGACCTTGCGCCACCGGTCGAGTTGTTGGCGACACGGTCAAGGGTGATCGGCACCAACACCTTGATGTTGACGCATCGCTAGGGCTGGGCATGATCGGGCGGCGTGCTTGGCATCGAAGGTGTCGGGCGGCCTCGCGATCGGCCCGCGGCCTTGGCGGCGGCGGCCTCGGCCTCTCGCGCAGCGGCGCTCCTCTGCGGCGGCATCGGGATCGGGCGCCATGGGAGGGCGCGGGGAGGAGAGGAACGGCGAGTGGATCTCGGCGGCGGCGGGGAAGGCCGGCGAGATCGGCTCTAGCGGCGGCTCGAGCGGAAGGAAGGGAAGGATCGTGATCACATGCGTGATACCATGAGAGAGTATTAGGGTTTGGTAATACTTGGATTAACCATTAATAGTGACAAGTGTTGAGTACATATAGGCCATTAGGGGAGCCACTAGGGGCAGGCCCATGGGCCACACGTTTACATTCCAACACAGACTGTTATGGCCGTCGCCTCCTCAGCTAAAGATGACAGCGATGTATGCAGAACCGGCTCTATAATTTCGAGGACCCTTGGGCAAGCAAGAAAATATGGGCCCTTAAACTAGTCTTATACTCTAATATATATATATATATAGTATGAATAAGTTTAGGCCATGAAACATAACAATGTTATAATAAAAAAACTAAAAATAGCAACCATTATAATTACCTCAAATAAGATGTAGATAAAAAACCGTCTGTGGGCCATTTTTGATGCAAAATCTTCAATAACTTGATATCAAGATTTTGAGGTAATTATAATGGTTGCTATTAGATTTAACATCAAAATGGTTGCTATTTTGCTCTTAGTTTTGGACCATTAGTTTTAGCATCTAAATTTTGCTCTTCATTAGAATTTTATAATTCTTGTAACTAATTGAGTGGTTGTGTCTTGAGGCGTCCTTGGGTTCTTGCGACTTGCTGATCAGTGATCACCGGCCGCCGGGTGAGTGGAGACTAGGTGAGGACGTGAGGTAGTGCACTACGGCGGTGGCAGGAAGGAAGAACGGTAGATCAATGATTCAACTAAACCGAAACATCGCCTGGGGCTCCAATCTATGGATGAATGGATCATGGACGATGATATTACGTACATACAAATGGACCAAAAGAAGTTACGGGGCTCCAATCGATGGATGAAATGGATCATGGATGATGATGTTACGTACATATAAATGGACCAAGAAAGTTCATTTATATGTGCTAGTTGTTTATATGATCTTGGGCCCCCAATCTTCATAGGCCCCTGGCCGATGCCCTGCCTGCCCACCCCTAGAGCCGGCCCTGGTTGTATCCTCCCTGCCACTCCAAGTTCAGACCACCACCAACTCCATCGTCATGCACGTAGGCACCACGTTAACCCTCTCCGGCAGTCGGCAGTCAGCAGTCATCTTCTCAAATCTCATACTATCTGCCCCGGTCCACAACATGCCTATGGCCTATGGCCTATGGGAGCTGCGCGCAGGGACGAAGCTAAAAATTTTAGTATTGGCAGAACAAAAGGCTACGACGATCTCAGCCCTTCATCTCTTTATATCTACGGCTCAAATTTTAGGACGGGCTCTAGGAGGGCTTCATGTGCCCCTTCGTCCCTGGCTGCGCGGGACGTCTTTTTCTTAATTACGAGCGAGGATATCGGCAGTTTGACTCACCCTGGGCGTTGGTTTAAACCGAACCGAAATGTCGGTTCAGTTCGGTTCGGAAAATTCGGTTTCTAAAAATGAAGGACCGATCGGTTTACCAAAATACTAGAAACCGACGAATTTAGTTTCGGTTTTTGTCGGTTTTTCGGTTAAAACCGAACCGACCGAAAAAACTGCAGCAGGGAAGAAAAACGCAGTTTGCCATGGCAGCGCCATCGTCGGTCCTCCGTCCTCCCCTTCTCACCGCTCCCAGCGCCGCACTGGGGCCACCTCACGCCTCGCACCCTCGCCGCCGGCTCCACAGTCGTGAGCCGCCGCCGGGCCAACGAGCCGCCGGCCGCCGCGGCCTCGCGCTAGCGGGGAGGTGCTGCTGCCCACGGGAGGCGCTGCTCGCGACCTCGCTCCCGCCGCCGTCGCCGCTACCCCTCTCGGAGCTAGGGTTAGGTTACTGGGTGGGGATGGGAGTTGAGTGCTGAGCTGCGCGATGCGGGGGGGTCGGGGGGATCGGGATGTGCGATGTGAGTCGGGGACTCGGGGTATAGGATGTGTGCTTGTCCCGGTATTGGGCTGGGCTGCCTCGCCGGATTCGCCGGAAAACGCTAGTTCGGTTTTTCACTCGGTGTTCGGTTCGGTTCCGCCCTGGAAACTGAAGCGAAACCGAAAACCGAGATATACAAATATGAAAACCGAAGCCGAACCGAAAAACCGAAAAACCAATTTTGGTTCGGTTCGGTTCGGTTTTCGGTTTTCAGTTAAAAAGCGCCCAAGCTGAAGTTTGACGTTTACTTTGAAAAGTAAGCAGTGTATGATGAGCCAATAATCCCATAACTCATAGTGCTCTCGGAGGTGCGCTACCTTCTCCCGCTGCACCTCAGTGTGTATAGTCCTGTCCGCTCTCTGAAGTTGATTTCAAGTTCAATAAAATTCTTTACCACATGTTCATATCCCATCTTAATATCTTAGTCCTCAGATTTGACGTGGCACAGGTTAACACTAGTGTGACACATCTAAATTGTATTTAACCTCTTCACCCCATCTCCCTCTTCTTGTCTAAATTGTGGACGACCGCGAGGAAGCTATCTCGCAATCAATTTCCGACAGCCCCGCAACTTTCCTTTTTTAGTAAAAACAATTTCCTGCAACTTTTCTTTTTTGGATATAATTGCAAGAGAAACTATCATAATTACATATGGTAGTTGGATATAATTGCAACTCCTGGTGGATTGTTGAGTGGATGTTGACGTGGATGTCTTGCATGTTGAGAGAAATAACTTAGTAGAGTTTATCTTTGTAGGAGTAGTTGAATAGAATTTCTCACTTTAATATTCTAAAAAAGAATTTCTCACTTTAATCAATTACATAATATTATGTATAATCTAGATTATATCAATCGGCCGTTATCCAATTTTTTTTAGAGTTAAAGGGCGAGCCCCCGTCTATTAACCATGGCCAATAGACCCAGTATTCAGTTTACAGCCCTGACAGATGGGTAAACCATCCGGACCTGCTCAAAGTTCCCTCATCGACTGATCACCTGATCCAGCCTTGACACTACCTAATTGGCTATCTGATAACATCCAAACTCCACCAGCAAGTAACATTATTACAGCCCAACTAAACGAAAACATAAACTGAACAATAGAACTCTCAGTCTTCAGTATCAAAAAGGCCTCGCTGAAGCTTCTCCTCCATTTAGTCGTCAGTCGTCAGTCTTCACTGGACGACTACCTTCACCTTGGACGGCCGTTATCCAATTCAATCAGTATTAGAGGCTGTTTTGTTGTTGCCATCATTTATCATGACTCCTCTGCAGCGCACTACTTCTGCGGTCAAGTCAACGAAGATATGGTGGTCCATCTAGGGAAGCTTCGTGTGGCTGTGTGGTGTTGCCGTGTGTGAAGGTGTACGCCAAACACTGACCGTCACTGACCGTCACCATCAGACTTGTGCCATGCATCATCGTCTACCTCCTAGATATAAACACCACGCGATGCCACAACTCGCCACCTCCCTCCACCGTGGGCTTCGTTTCCGTCGCCCTTCCAACCAAAAAAATGGCAGCTCACAACTCGGCCGCTTGCGGCCTTTTGCGTCCTGTTCCTTCTCATGTCCACTGCCACTCTCTCCACTGCTGCTGTCTCTGCTCCAGGCTCCCCCTCTGCTCCATGCCCTCCCCTGCCCCGAACACCAGCCAAACGGCGAGGACAACCTCCCGCTCCTCCACTCCCTTGGAGCTCAACGCCCGGCTACTTCTTCGGAGGCCAAGATCTCCAGTTCACCAAAGACAAGAGCAACGAGGCGCCCTACTCCTATGTCACCCGCTCCTTGTCCTTGCTTCCCCTCCACGTCTATCCAACATCCGACACGCCGTCTTCCACGTCGCCGCCACTTTAACCCTTTTTCGGCGGCGCGACGCATGAGCCACTCTGTGGGACTGGGATCTCACCGTCGGCGGCGCTATCACTACGTGGGCAGCCACTCTGTCACCTTCTCCTTTGAGGGCTACTACTCCACCGGCACCACCTCCGCGGAGCTTTGCATGGCCGGCAAAGGCTCCTATTCCGACGAACGGCTCCACCAAAGCGCCTCGGCGGCCGAACTCCACCTCCGCGCCCCGGCCCGTTCAGCATCACGCACCCCTTCATCACCGGCGGTCTCAAGGGCACCCGCTTCGAGACCATCTCTCGTCTCGCCGCGTCTGACGCCGGCGACAACGACACCTACCACTATGGCAAGAGCCCCTCCCGCCGCGCAGCAGCCGCCATCTTCGCGCGGCCGCGAAGTGGCGCGCACCAAGCTCTCGGCGGCGCCAAGTTCTCGTGGCGCTGAGCGCCCTCGCGACCTCTTACAAGCTGCCGGGCGAGTCGCCGCCGAGCGGCGCGCACATCAGCGAGGTGCGGTGCCCATGGGGTCGTGGCGGCGTGCGGCGTTCTCCAACGACTGAGGAGATGAGGAGGCAGCTGTCGCCACGCCTCACCCTTCACGGTCAAGGATGAGGCGGTTGTTGCGAAGGGCACTGGGATTCGCTCGGAGCATGCTCTGCCTCGGGCGTGCCGCAGCGGAGCTCGAGGGCCGAGGGGGCGTCCATGGAGGTGGACAAGGAGTGCGACATGGGCATGAGCTACGGTTCCCCGGAGTGCGGGCGATTCGGGACGAGTGCCGTCGCCCGGCTTGCTTTGGAACTCAAGCAAAGCGGCTGATGGCTGGTGTCACCGGTGTTGTATCGGCGTCGAGCATCGATGTCGGCGTCCATAGAGGCAACTTTTCAGGGAAGTGAAATGCGTCTACAGCGACACGATGGTCGAGGAGGGCAAGAAGCATTATCGCGAGGATCTGTATTGAGCAAGCCCAAGGCGAAGGTGGCGTCGTTCGTTGCTCCTAACTACACCGATCATGACTTGGGTTCCATTTCTACGGGACTAATGTCGACATGGTGGGTAGTTCACGCGCCTACCCGGTTACTATCGGCTCGGCGGTGGTCTATGGCAATCAGCTGGCCGCCGGCGATTCCTTCTCGGGGAAAGCCGTGGTCGACATGAATAAGAAGGAGCTGTTGAACATCAGCTCTGACATCCGAGTCACGTTCCACCTGCGGGGTGGGTGCGTCCCAAGACGGGTCTTACGGCGTCGCCACGGAAGATCGAACGGCCGCGAGGGTGTCTTTGATCGAAGGCGGGCATCCTGTGCATGATCGCTGCCGAGTACAACAGCTCGACGACGGACTGCCAGATACTGATCACCGCTTATTTCGCCTCGCTGGACGGGAACGCGCAGGACCATGGAAGGGGAGCCATCAGCAGCCTGAGAGCCAAGACAGACCCTCTCTTCTTCCAGAAGGTCGACTTCAGGTTGTACGGGATGTACTCGCTGAGTTGATCTCGGAGTCCATCTCGAGGATGGACTTCGAGAGCATCCCTGCTGGTGATCTCGGCGACGCTGCCGTGCGTCTTGGCCGTCCTGCGAGATCTTCCACGCCCGGAGGAGACCGAGGCGGCAGCGTCCACCTCGGTGACCATGCTCGTCGTCCCTGGCCTGGGGTACGTCGCCCCTCTGGTGATCAGCTCCGAGGCTCGTTCTCGAGCAGCGAGGAGCGCGCGTGCGTTGCCGTTCCGCAGCTACGTGCCGTACGAGCTGAGCGAGGCGATGCTAAGGGCGCCCCTCGATCGGCGTTGCTGCTACAGCTGCGCCTCATCCGGCCTGGCCTTGTCGGCCGCGGAGGCGGACGCCGACCTGAACAAGGCGGCGTCGGCATCGACCGCCGAGGAGGGGCGCTCGGCTATGCGCGCCGCTTTACCTGATCGGCGGCGCACTGACCATCATCGTCCCGTCGTGAACGCCCTCCGAGCAGCGCTGGGAGTCGTCGTCCCTCACCGTCCGCGCCGGCCCGAGCCGCAGCGGCTGTGGGAGGACCTGCGTGTCGTCGGCGGGCCTGGCGCGGGGCAGCGTTCCTGCTCCCGCAGGTCGTCATGAACGGCGCTCGCCCGTCGCCAGGCGGCGTCAGAGCACTCTCGCCCGTGGTTCTACATCGCGGCACCGTGGTCTTGTAGCGATGCCCCACGTGTACGACGTGATGAGGGCGCAGGGCTACGTGCCGAGCTCGATGCCGTCCTACGTCTACGCGAGCCCGCGTTACGACCGCTACGGCGTCGCCTGGGACGTCGTCGTGCCTTGCGCGGCGGCGCTGCTCGCCGTGCTGGTGTTCTTGCAGCAGCGGGTTGGTTCGACGCCACCCCTGTTCCCTTCGCGGAGGAGGTTGGGTGACTACCAGATGGTGTCGCCTCTTTTTAGATGATGATGGTGATGATGAAAGGCTTGGAAATTCCAAGCCATCGTCTCTTCCACGGCGCATTTCTTTATCGCACTCGGAACCTTTTGTCGTCATGAAAAGTCTTCGTTAGACAGTGGAGCACTATCCACTATGCAGTAATTTTAGTGTCAGAATAATCAGTAATGTAATATTCCTATATTTTTAGGAGCCTATATCATTTTTCTGGAGGAGTGCCTTCACGTCTAAAATGGTTGACGTTTACTTTGAAAAGGAAGCACCGTGGTCTGACGCTTAAATTGGATGTCTTGTGCATTAAATTAAACTCACAAACACCACAATAGTTTGATGGTGAAATCCTTATTTCAAATATAAGGGAGTATCTGTTGTATGTAATTTTCATTCTATTCAGACGATGAGCAAGAGCCGTTGGATGGCAATCGAATGTTCTAGATTAATTGGCACAACCTCCATCTCATCAGCCCCCTTTGTGATCCCCTGCTCCCCTACCCGGTGGCCTGCACGCCTCCCACGCCAGTTTCCAAGCCGCACACATGAAACTCGTCCCATGGCAACCCCAACCTCCATGGAGTACGAGCTAATGCTGCTGCTGTACTGGCCGGGACCAAACCTCTCACCGCTCTCAGTAGTATCACTCCTAGTAGTACTCTTCCCCGTTTCTTCTCCTAACCACCCTACCGCCGACCCCTCCTCTAGTCTCGCCGCCGGGACCCCTGGCTCCATCTCCGGCGAGTTCGTCGGCGATGAGGAAGGGGGGATTGATCCCTTTCTGTCCCTCCATCCCCTCTTCTTTCTCCTTGTGAAATCCCTAGCTAAATAAAAGTTATGAGGAAAGTTTTCCTCCTTATCTTTTGTCTGTTTGAAGAAAGGCTGGTGGAGCATCGGTTTGCTGTAATGAGAACTCCCCGCGACGGGCGTGTGTGGAACGTCGGCGGCGCCTTGATGGGCTAGGATGCGGCGAGGCCGAGGTCATCTCGGCGGCGCGACCATGGAGCCCGGATCTTGCGGCAAAGGCAATGCTTCGAGCTCATTTGGCTGCAGGAACCTTCCAAATCCACCGGAGACGGCGGCGGCGACGGGCCCAAATGGAGCTCCAACAAGGACCGCCACACCAAGGTCGGCCCGGCAAGGGCCGTCGGATCCGGATGCCCATGATGTGCGCCCGCGGATCTTCCACCTCACGCGGGGAGGTCGCCCACAAGTCCAACGGTGAGACCGTGCATTGGCTACTGCAGCCGAGTCGACCATCATCGGTGCCACATGCGCGGGGACGGTATTCCCAAGCCCGTCACAATATAACCTTAAGTTCACGGTCTTTTGATATTTGATCCTCATCATGCAAATTTTTTTTGAAATATGAGATTTTGGGGTTTCTCCATTTTAGAAATTCTAGGCTACCTTTTTATATTGTTAGGGAACCCCTAAAATCTCATATTTCAAAGGAATTCGTGATGATGAGGGTCAAATATCAAAAAGGCTTGGGGAACGTAAGGTTATATATTGTGACGGGCTTGCGAATGTCTGGTTAAATATCAAAAATTCTCATCTCAGGCGGACACCGCCGTGTCGGGGCCCCCGTCCTAAACTGGTCCGGTGATGCTCCGCCGCGCCTTCCTCTCCTCCGCCTCCCCACTCCACGGCAGGGCACGAATCCAAGCCCTGCTCCCCCAATGGAGCAGGTACGCCTCTGTGGCCTCTTCCTCGGCCCCGCCGCCGCCGCCACCACCTCCATCTCCGCCTCGAGGTCCGTCGAGGTCAGGCGGTGGCGGTCCCACTGTCTCGTCGCTGAACCCTGCAGAGGTCGCCAAGTTCGCCTCCATCGCTGAGACCTGGTGAGAAATGAGATCCTTCTTTCCTTTGCCTAGGACGATCGACGATCTCCCGTGCTTGCTTGTTTGTAGTTGTCTGGATGAAATTTTGAGTGTCTGTGAGCTTGGATGACGGCATGTTTAAGCGCGTGCGCGTATTTGAAGGATGGTGCTGAAATGAAACAGCGCCAAAAAACATGTGAGGCAAAGTTTAACAGATTAGTTGGCAACCGTTTCCGGCCGGATTTGAATAGAACCTCTACCATCCTTCATTTTTGTTACTTCCCTTGGCTGGGGGATGGATGTAGACATTGATGCTATAACTAGTGCTGTTGGATCGCCACACATGTTTATGAATATCAGCATGTTGCTAGCTATTTTCAAGGAAGCACGCAGATTGGATTAGACCTGAATAACATAGGACTGTTCAGATAACACTGTAACTTACTCTAAATCACAGATGAAATGCTAAAATTGGTAGTGAATTACAGTTTTCTCCTTATATGTTGTAGCTTAATTGATGACAGTGCTATTTCTGGAATAAACAGGTGGGATTCTAGTGGTCCATTCAAACCTTTGCATGTGATGAATCCAACCCGACTGTCTTTTATCCGCTCCACTCTTTGTAGACATTTCAGGTACAGTTCTGCGCCCCTTGAACTAACACGTTCATTTTACCAATCATGAACAATAAACTCTGATGTTCCTTTGATGGTTTATAGTACCATCTTAAAGCGTGAGTTGATAAATCATGCTGTTTGTGAATATCATCTCTTAAGGTGTTCCTGGTCTACGTTGGCAGTGCCTTCCTAAACAATTGATTTCTAGATTGAGCTAGTAAATTACTGTGCTTTACTAGACTAACCAAGTCAGTAATGGTGTTCATAAATTTGTGTTGTACTCCATTTGTATGTATGTCTGGGTCCAAACTTCGTTGTTTGGACTGTAAACTGACATGGCTTATGAAACAACACATACTGTTTGTTAATTTTTAGCTAACTGAAGAAGTGTGCATATTCGTTCATCCAGGAGGGATCCAAATTCATCTAAGCCACTTGAAGGTCTCAAAGTTATTGATGTTGGATGTGGAGGTGGCATTCTGTCAGAGGTAGAAAGCTTCTCTTTGTCAATCATTTCAGCAAATCGCTGTTGGCACTTAACATAGTAAAGGACCAATATTTTTTTTTATAATGGAACAAGTGTGTGGATCATTTGGCTACAATTATATATATTGTGAAAAAACAGATACTTACATATGGTGGTTGGCATTTTGTTTATCCACTTATTTTGAATTTGTATTTTGTGCAATGGCTCATATCTTTATACTACTTAAGGGGTTGAGTTGGTGGTGGACTGGTTGTGATGATAGGTTCTCCCCTCCACCTTGGTGGTCTTTTGTGGATTGATCTTGTGCATGCATGAACTTTGTTCCTTGGAGTATGTATTTGGAGAATGGGATTATTAGTGCTGACATGTATTCATATGGCTTATGATATACCGTCTATTTCAAATTTAAAGTCATTTTAGTTTTGTCCTAAGACAAACTTATCTAACTTTTCGCCAAGTTTATAGAAAAATATATTAACATCTAAAATATCAAATAGGTACACTATCAGAATAAATTTCATGGTGTATCTAATGAATCTTGTTTGATGTTGTAGATAATTGTGCATTTTTCTATAAACTTGGTCAAAGCTACAAAAGTGTAGGACAAACCTAAAACGACTTACAGTTTGGAATGGACGTGGTAGTTATTTGTGGCTTACACTATGAATTTCATATGTAATTTTCAACAGATAGAATTTAGCTTCAACATTGCTTGATGAAATCTATTGAATGGATAGGCAAGCTGGTTATAGATTTAGGTTGAGGTTATTATCACATATACAATAATCTTTTAGCAGTGGGCATTTTGACTTGAATTTTTTAAACTAATGAAACTCCTAACAGCACATGTTACCTACCTGAGAGTAAGAGCAATCTTATTGATGTGGATTTCAATCATTTGTCATCACCATCATCATCTATTTTTGTACTTACTCTTCATAAAAAAATGGTATGTAGAAAACAAGGAAAATGGTTTTTTTTATTTTCATTTTTCGTTGCCTTTGTGACTTTGGATGTGAACCTCAATACCTGTGTTAGTTCTGCTTGGAACATTGCACATGATATTACTAATTAATTTAATATATGTTGCAACTATGGATTAATATACTATTAGTTGTTTGAAAGTGTCACATCATGGGCTTAATGTTGGTGCAATGGTTGGGTTAATAGGCCCAAATGTCATTTGCCCAATAGTAAAGGATCATTAGCTTTTTTGAAGCTAAGTTAGGGTTAGTCCCCTCTCTATATAAAGAGTTCTGGGTTTGTCATTTAGGATTAAGCAATGAACAATGAAACAATTCTAGTCTCCCCAATCTCTTAAGCTCTTGGCAAAGCATAAGGCCTAATTATCCCCAAATATCCATCTACATTACACGGTATCTAGAGTCACCGATTCTTGCGGTATGTGCAAACCTGATCATCTAATTAAAAAAAAAAAAAAAGACCGATGTTTGCTCCTCAAAAAAAAAAAAAAAAAAAAAAAAAATCTTATACATAAGCACAAAAATCCGTAACTTCACTATTCCATCAGTCGCGGTGATTCCCTTGGTTTTATCTTCTCAGGCATCCTCCCAACTACAGCCTAGCGGCGCCCCATCTTCTCCAACAGCCGCGTACTTCTCCTCCCTCCCTGCACCTATTGTATTTCGCCCTTCGTTGAACGTCGCCCACGCTGTAGAGCTGCTGAGTTGACCCTGGGAGTTCTTTTTCATTGCCACCATACTTTGATGTAATGGTTTTAGGCGACCACGGCTTCTAGTTCGCCCCATATGTGGGCGACCTCGGTAGATTGACGCTGTAAACTTTGCGGATCCTCCGGCGTGGTTACAGTTTTGATTAGTTGCATGTAGGAACTCCGCCATTTCTCCATCGGAAGCCCTTTCAAATTTTATGAGAATCGATGTTTTTATCTAATTTATGGGACCCTGATAAATTTCTGACTTCAACTGGAGAGGAAACTTATATGAGAATTGTTTCATGGTGGAAGAAGAGGAACTGGTAAAATTTGAAAACGCTGTTTGGTTCCGCCAATTTCTCAAGATGAGGTATGCATCGCTTTTGGTTCCAGCTGTTTTTATCCGCCCTCCTTCAAAATAGCTTATGGAGTAGCCTTGTCGACAACTCCTTACTGAAAAAGACCATGTTTGTCCACTGGATCGCATCAAGGAGATCCATTTGTGCCATCTTTTTATCTGACCGTGAGCATAATTACCTATTTGAACTATAGATCATAGGGTGGCAATACTTTTTGTCTGTATTAGCTCTTCATTAGAGAAAATATGTTTGTACTTGTATTCGGCAGTCAGAAGGTTGATAAGACTAATTTTATTTCACATACGTGTGGTGCGGAAGATGCGGATATTAGCACGTGCGTGTTCACCACCTCGGCCTCAACCATCCGAAACTTGCTCCAAGTGAAGGGAGGTCCAAATATGGGCACTTCCACTTATTCTGAACAATAGCACCTTTATCGGGCATCACCGGATATGGCCGCCTCTGCATCCTTGTTGTTGCCGTGGTGCTAGCCGACTCCAACGCCCGGGCGGTTTGGTTCAAGCTCCACCCTTCAAACCCCAATGAAGGCCGGAGGCGCTCTTCCCATGGGATCCGGTGGACATAAATTATTTTATTTTCTAGTCTTTAATTGTAAGCGAGATGTAAAAGGCTTAACCCTAGGTCGCGTCGAATCGGTCCACTTTGACGCCTATCCTAATCGAGGACGATTTGGGTCTCCACAGGGCGGGGAGATGTCATGGGCAGCATACGCCACTGTCCAATAGGCCCAAATGTCATTAGCGGCCCAATAGGAAGGATCATTAGCTTAGCCGCTAAGTTAGGGTTAGTCCCCTCTCTATATAAAAGAGAGACAGGTTTGTCATTTAGGATTAAGCAATGAACAATGAAACAATTCTAGTCTCCCCAATCTCTTAAGCTCTTGGCAAAGCATAAGGCCTAATTATCCCCAAATATCCATCTACATTACAGTGTCACATTATATCTTAATGTTGGTGCAATCCCTTCTGGGTGTTCTGAGTGCAATTGTAGACTGTAAGAAGTGCTTCTTTGTTCTGTGATCAATCTGGAAATGGGTAATAAAATGGTTCCATCTTTCGGTTGGATTGCAGCCTCTTGCTCGAATGGGTGCTACGGTTACTGCAATTGATGCTGTTGACAAGAATATTAAGATTGCAAGTATTCATGCGGTATGTGCAAACTCTTGATCATGTAATTATTAGGTGAATTTAGGCATGTTTGTCTCAATAGTTATTTTAGGATCTTATAGTAAGCACAAAAATCCGTAACGCTTCGCTTCAGTCAGTGATTCTTGGTACGTACTTATGTTCTCAGGCATCTGATCCAACTACTCTTTTCGATTGAGTATTGTTGTGCAACAGCTGGTACTTCCCTCCCTCCCTGCACCTATTGTATTTCTGTTGAACAATGATAGAGGAGCTGCTGAGTTGACCCTGAGAGTTCTTTTCCATTGCCACCATACTTTGATGTAATGGTTTTTAGGAGTAAGGTCCTTAGTTCACATATGTGGGCTAAGCTGTGTAGATTATTTGCTGTAAACTTTGCTACTACTTAATGTGGTTACAGTTTTGATTAATTGTATGTAGGAACTAGTCATAGCACTAGCACATAAGGAAACCTTTCAAATTTTATGAGAATGAGTTTGGATATCTAATTTATTGCTCCCTGATAAATTTCTGACTGTGACTGGAGGAAACTTATATGAGAATTGTTTATATGCAGAGGAACTGGTAAAAGAGAAAAGGTTGTTTGATGCTGTAATTTCTCTTGAGGTATGCATACTTTTGGTTCCAGCTGTATTTATCCTCTCCTTCAAAATAGTATGGAGTAGCCTTGTGTTTTCAATAATACTGAAAAAGACCATGGTTGTCCTGCACTTTATTGCTTGGAGCTTTCCATTTGTGCCATCTTTTTATCTGATAGAGCATAATTACCTATTTGAAATATTAGATCATAGGGTGGCAATACTTTTTTGTCTGTATTAGTCATTAGAGAAAATATGTTTGTACTTGTATTCTGTTTGTCAGAAGGTTAGATAAGACTAATTTTATTTCACATACGTCTGGTTCTATCTGGATATTAGCACTGAGTGTACATCAACAGAACTCATCATGAGAAACTTGTGAAATCTGAAACAGAAACAGCATGCAAGCTTATTCTGAACAATAGAATCTTTATTCTTTAGATCATGTGACCACTGCCTCTTTTTTTGTTGTTGTTGCAAGCGTCGGGGGTCGTTTAGTTTACAGCTTTGTTAACCAATGTAATTTGTATCTGGAATATGGATTGGACTTCCTTTTACAGGTGATTGAGCATGTTGCCAATCCTTTGGAGTTCTGTGGATCCCTCTCGGCTTTGACAGCTCCTAATGGTGCTACTGTGGTTTCCACAATCAACCGGTCAATGAGAGCATACGCCACTGCAATAGTTGCTGCTGAGTATATCCTCAGATGGGTAAGTATCTAGCCTTCTTTCATGTTCTGGCTTCATTTTCTGAGATCAATAAATTTAGTTGGGTAGTCCATTGTTTTGGAGAAATATGCTTGCTTAGTGATGTTTTGACTCGAGTGGAACTTGTAGTCCGGACTCTGACAACCGATGAACTTGAGCTATAACGAATCAGTTTTTCAAATCTATTAAATATTCAGTTATGTGTACAGGAAACATGGTAGTTTGTACTTCTATTCTTCCTAACATATGATGTCACGGACTGCACATATAGCGAGTGCCCCTTGTTTCGTGCAGCTACATGTTTCTGTAGGTCCTGTTGTCAGAATCTGTCTTTGGACCTTACACCCTTCAAAGTTGGTCTGGTTTGAGGACTTAGTTTTAAATTTGAAACTCTTTACTATGATCTAATGAAGAGATCCAGTGAACTAGTCCAGTCATCATTCTAATCAAGGCCATGTCAGTTCAGGCTTCTTGGCTTTCTGATTTTTTGTTGCCCAGGTTAGAATCCAGTGATGGTCCTAGATAGTTAAGATCTCCACTTCTCCAGAGAAACATTCAGTGCTATGATGTTCTACAGCTATACTGGCATATTTTTTCTTGAGGTGGAGTACTAATGCAGCTTAAGATTGATATCTCATTCTGAGCTTTTGTACTTTTGCAGCTTCCTAGAGGCACACATGAGTGGTCCAAACTGGTTACACCTGAGGAGCTTGCCTTAATGCTGCAAAAGGCTTCTGTCTCCGTAAGTTTTCAATCACTGTATCACCCTGAATTTGATTCTAACTTCTAAGCTGCGTCGCTGATATCTTGACATCTACCCCCAGGTTGAAGAGATGGCAGGGTTTGTTTATAATCCGTTGAGTGGAGAATGGTCTCTGTCAGATGATATCAGTGTGAACTACATCACTTTTGGCGTTAAGAAGAGCGAGGCATCATCGACAAATGGCTCAGAAGCAAGTTTATCATAGTTGAAGGAAAAGAACTGACCTTGAATTATCGGTGCACCATTTTCAGAGGACCAACTCATGTCACTGCAATCTTAAGGTTGCAACAAAGCAGCAAAAGAGGATTCCGCTGCCCTTTTTTGTTAGCCTTGGAAACAGGGTTTTGTGGAGTGAACTGCGTGGAGGCGCCATTGAGAAGTCAGGTTGACAGACACGGCTACTAACAAGTAGAGCTAGCTCTGTTTTTTTTGTAATGTATTACAAGGATGATTCAGACATTTTTTCTCAGTTTTGTGGTAATCACTGATGTTCTAACTTCTAAGCTGCGTTGATTGGGCTACTGCTACAGTACTGTACATGATTCTGCTATTCTTGTGTGTAAACAAATCATTTCCGATACAGAAAAGAAACAGCTACAATACTTTTGAAATGTATGCAACTTGGCTTGCTGAACGTCTTAATGTACTTATACTTGTCTAATCACAAATCACAAAAGGTGTCATTTCAGGCGGAGTTTTAAATGACCAGCATACATGAGCAGTTGCAAAAGTGAAAAAACAAAATGGCATATCAACAATAGTACATAGAGACGAGCAGTATGCTTCCACCGTTGAAAATGCTAGTGTGAACCCCCAAAGCACGCTGCCGTCGATTTTCAACAAGGCACGATGCTCTTGTGTAATGTGTTGGTTCGGCGGCTGCCTTGTTCCGTTCGCGGAGGAGGAGGTTGGGTCAGTACGAGATGGTCTCGCCTCTTTAGACGTTGTACAGGTTGGGACGGGACAGATTCAGGGATCGGTCGACGTCTCTGCTCTTCCAAACCATCGACGTTGGCGCGGCGCATTTCTTTATCGCACGCGCACCCGTTTGTCTTCATGAATCTTCGTTTGATAGTGTGGTCTAGTGGAGTACTTTTCGCTGAAGATTAAAGAATAATGTATATTTAATTTGAGGAGCCCGCTTAGTTCCAGACCAAAATTTTTTTAGTACTTGTACTGTAGCACTTTTTATTTGTATTTGGTAATTATTACCCTCATCATGGACTAATTAGGTTTAAAAGATTAATCTCGCAATGCCAAACTGTACAATTATTTTTTTCTGTTTAATTACATTTTATGTCTCATTAAATGCGTCAAGAGATTCGATGTGATGGATACTTAAGACTTTTGGGTTTGCATGGGAACTAAACAGGCTCATGTCTAAATGGTTGACGTTTACTTTGAAAAAAATTGAGCAGCATGGATAGAGACCGCTGCCCTTTGATCAACTGTGCTAGACCGAGGTGTTACCAGACTATAACTTTTATTAGTAGTACTACTAGTGGTTCGTTAAATATTGCCTTGTGGAGCGGCGTTTCTTTCCCTGCTGCTGTTCTTGCAGCAGCGGTTCGGTGGCGAAAATTCTCTCTGTTCGAAGGGCAGGAGGGTCAGGTACCTAGCAGATGGTTTCCCCTCTCCACAGTAGGTACAAATCTTCAGCCAAGAAGCCTTGCAGTCGATAGTAGACTGATGGATGTGTATCGACCTTGCTTGCACTTCTCCCCGAAGAAGCAAGAATCACTTAATGCATCTAGAGGTCATTGATCATTTGGGAGCTTTGACTCCAGAACTGTTATTTATTCGTTTCATACGAGTTGCTTAATAATGCAATCAATACTGTCAATTCAATACGGCATACTCCATATCGTCAGAAATCAGAAGGCTCTAGATATATATAAAAACTAAAAAAATGTAGGGGGTATATATATTGACTGAAACTGTAGATAAATATGCATCCGTCAGTATCAGTTGTCACTTTTAAGCTGTACAAATGGTATATATATACTACCACATTTGGATATGCTGTAGAGTAGAGATGAGACAGGTGTTCACAACGGAAGCCGTGGTCGAAGTTAAAAGAAAAGCAGGGTAGTTCCGAGTTATCAATCCGAGTTTTGAGATCCATCGAGTTCGTTGCTCAACATATGGTGGAGAAGAATATCAACCATCGTACCCTTCGTCCTCACACTGCAGCAAGTCAGCACTTTGTAAGCAAAGGATGCAACAGTAAGGTATGAAGAACTTAGCAAGTAAAGTTCAGTTGATTACCGCACGGATCGCCGCTTGTTTCTTTCTTGTGGGGTAGAATCCTGCAAGGGTGGACGAATGCCCTCAATATTAGCTACAAAGATCTGTGTAACTGCTTTTAATGAAATTTTTAGTTGGCAAATGAGGTAAAATGGTGACAAAATGATAAGAAAGTTTTTTTTAAAATCTAAGTGTGCCAAGTTCTTCTCCATCAAGTAGCTGGTGCAGTAAAACGTGCTGATGTCAATGCTACTAGTGCCAAATGTTCCGTTGGAGCTACATTGAACCTTATCAAACCTAGTGAAATTAGTAGTGAGGCAAAATTGAAACTTTTTAAAACGATACTGTGAAGCTGTGTATATCAATGTAGTCAAAGGACAAAGTAACCATGAGAACTGGATAACATTAATTATTGACTTACATCAGTTTTCCTTAGTTAATTATTGACTTACATAGGTTTTCTGAGTAGAGTAATGATAACTTGTTTTGAGCAGAAATACTCGTCTAACCTGTGTATAAGCTTCTCCAGCTTTCTCCAGTTCCATCTCAGCAAAAAATGCCTCCAACACAAATGCCACAATCTGGAAATAGAAAAGGCACACACCACATGGTGATAAGATATCTAATAACGAAAAAAAAGGTTAAAAGCATACTTGGAAGTATCATTTCTGGATAAAGTTTAACGTTAATAACAAACCAATCATAACTAATAAAGTTTCTGTTACGGAAATTAGAAAATTTATATCATGCAGAAGCCTGGACCAACTGTTAGAAGAAGAAAAATCAATATCTTACCAGATTAAGCAGCAGTAATACTGAAATGAGGTAAAAACTGACAAAATAAACCAGGCTCCAAGAACTTCCAGTCAGGTGTGCATAGCTCTGAAAGAATGGGAAAAAGGGGGTGGGGGGGGGGGGGGGTGAGAGATGCCATCCAATACAAAATTGGTTCAATACTTCTGGCAGAAATCTTCTGATAGTCATTTAGACAGACAAACCAGAAACCATAAAAAATAGGGGACAGTTTCAGGGAAATAGACATAAGTATTTCAAGCCAGTTCCTTAGATTTAGAAAAATTCAAGCAAAATAAAAGGACGTGCATAACAAACTGGTTACATGGCATAACCCTGGTCAAGAAAGAAAGCAGATTTGCAGTTTAAGGGTGCATGCGGAATTCATACCTCCATCCAGACTTGCCAATTGCCCATCACTAACAAATTGAACAGAGTAACCATACCACTTGGGTAGTCATTGAAGTTGAAAAGAAGATAACTATATACGTCAAGGGAAAATTGACAGTACTGGGCATAATACATTTTGATTGCATAGTTATAGTATTAGTATAGAGGCTATGTGAGCCAGGACAAACTGTACGTGAAGATCAAGACAAAAAAAATAAAGGATACTCGTTCCCATAGAGATCTGTTTCTTCCAACTTTGAGTTTCCTGCATACACGATGCCACCGAAAAACTGCAAACAAAAGAGCCACAACTATCATCTTATGAAAAACAGAGATGTAAAAAATGCCTATGGTATTTCAACAATCAATGCATGTAGTTCAGCTTAGGAAAAGCCCAAGTAACAGGTGTCACAAGTAATTTGTGATCAAAGAGAAAAAAATCTAGCTAACAGGTATATGTAGTTATTATACAGGTGTTCAACTAAACAAACTGAATCAGTAAATTGCAGTCCTTTACAGACTGTAGATTTAAATTAAATTCCTTAATAATAATTAAGCTCTCAAGTGAACTAGTTTATGCATAAAATTTATCATGGCAAAGCACAATTATATTAGGACCTGTAAACCAATGGAGCAGTATACACAAAGTATACAAAACACAATCCCCAAGTATGGCAGCAAGCTAGATATGAGGGTAAAGAATGTCGCAACAAATGCTCTGAAACGCTGAACTTGCAACAAAATTCTTGTTAAACGCAACATCCTTCCAAGGAGAAGATATCGAATCCTGTTAACAGAAAAATCAAAGGAAAATAAATCACATATTTGACAGCAAGATTGTTACAGCAAGCAGCAAGAAAATGTTGTCAGATTTTTCTCAGTGCTCTATCATCGTGAAACCTGTTTAGGTGGCAAAAAATATTGAATTTACAATTCTTAGGAGTACAGGTGTACACAGCGCAGGACAACTCTGGGAGTACAGCCTGAATCATCAACACATGTACCTCAATATAATTGTGCCAGTGGCAGGTTCTTGACTTGCATTTGCAATAAAAAGGAAACTGAATAATAGCTTAACATAGATGCATAATGTTGATATTTTCACGTGTTTAGAGACTTCTAAGCCCTCTGGGCTTCTAGGCATTTTTGTAAAGATGTTGACTATTTACAAGGATACACTCAAAAAATGAGTATTTACAAGGACTAGACTAAAATTTTGAAAGTAGTGCATCCAAAACAGTGAAGTTACCATTCTCCATTTGAAAGAAAAGGAAGCGTTGATGGGGAGGCAAATGTCAGGGTCTCTCCAATAACTACAGGGAAATGGGAAGTTAGAAACTATAACAATCATTTACTAGTACACTTTTTTTAAAGGTAAAAAACACTATGACTTCAGAAGATGCCCTCATAGACATGAAAAAAAAAAAAATCAAATCAAGCATCTTGTCACGAACTTATTTACAGTGAGGACTTTAGGATATGCAGCTTTCCTGTGTGTTCTTAAAAAGGATAAAAAAATCTTAAAATTTGACAAGCATCATGCATCTGGCACAATCAGTACCTTACTACCAATCAAATCAGATCTAAGACTAACCACTGGAAATCAAGACCTTACTAACTTATCTATAGACATGTAGCATTATTATGTAATGTAACATATAGATTTATATTCTTACAAAAAGTCGCTGCAATGCATGATTCAGCGAATTTACAGGTTTTTGTTGTGAAATGGAGCTAATCTTTTGAAACAGAATATTTCAGTGAAAGTGAAGTTTTCTTAATATAATGCACAATTGAAAAAAAAAAAAATGGAACAGTACAAATAAACTATTCTAGAACTGAGGTTACACTTACAAATAGTCCAAGTAATCACAAAATCAAACTTATTTTGACCCTCCATCCAATAAGCGCCAAATCCTAATGAAAATATTTTGAGTGCCATCTCCACAACATAGATCCATCCTACAACATAAGATTAGTATTAGCATTCATGGTAATAAGGGAAACACAATATATTGTTAAATAAGTGTTTCAAGAAGAATGTCTTCCAGGATGAAATAGCACCAAGGAAGCACTTCAAATGCTCAGCTAAGTGTAAACAGAAAAGATAGGAGGTGACAAAAAGGAAGAAATTTAGGGAAGGCAATTTCCATGGTGGCAACACTATTATAGTATGTTACCTTACTAGGCAAAAGCAATGACCAGTCTATAAATAGCCAGTCAAGCACTCGCGATATTTAGCATATATTTCTTATGAGCTTCACAAAAGAAAAACAGGTCTTTTATAACTTATTATATTACTGTGGTAGTGCTTATGTGCAGAAGTATTGCAATTTGCAAAAATTACATTCGCACATGATAATGAAGAGACACTCACAACCTGATCAAACTTTATGGTCGTTTTATTTCAAACAAGGTTGCTAAAGTTTTATCATGTTGGTCGTTTTATTTTGTCCGGAATATTGTGGCATAAATAACAAAGAGACTGACTTTAAGTTAGAAAGTCAAAGACTCAACATAATATACCATAAAATCCATCAGAATGATTAAGGACATGTTCACCACAATATACTTACCAAAGACAAACTCAACTTCTTGCCACACTTTCTGTGAAGAGCTGTTCTCTATATCTAGCTGAAAAGATCACAGCCAAGAGATTGCATTTTATTTGACTCAAACTTTCAGTATGCTATTACATTAATTTCAATTTCAGTTTATATTTATAAAAGAAAGGTATGCTGTTGTTTGTATCTATTATATTTTTTTCTCCAATATGCTGCATATCATTGCATTAAGAAGTATCTATTATATATTTTGTTTCAGCAGAAACAAGACATCGAACAATCAAGCTTTCAATGGAACAAAGCAACCATAGGTTGCTTATTTCACCATGCCAGTAAAAGGATATACGTGGTAGGCAATCCTCATAGAATTTTGTAACGATTGCTGTTCTGGTAGAGTTGTAGAACTCTTGTTCAAAAAACTGTCAAGATTACATATTTCATTTTTGTTTTGTGTGCATTCTCGTATCATCATGAGTACCCAGAAGATCATCATCTGGGCATCCAGCACTTCGAAAACATGCTGCACTTGGTGTATATATCATACAAGTTTGTGACATGGAGGAGACATGAGATAATGGTGTGGAGAGTGGAGACAAATAAAGAAAGCTAGCTACATGCCATGCCTCTGCTCCAAAATTACTTTCTTGACTTCATCTTACAAAATAACTAACCTAACTAGCAAAACTAATGTAAACTCTTTAACTACAATTGTTAATGTATATACAAGTTAGAATTTCGGTCCTATCATATTACATGTGTAAACATGAACATGACCAAACCAACCTTCCTGAAGGTTCCTCATGAGGGACAAAAAATATTCATATATTTACCACGGAACACACAATTAGTGAACGAAACATGATAGTTTACCTTCCACCAATACAAGAATTGCTCTCATTTTTTTTTCATTTGTAAAAGAAACACTTATAATTTGAAGCTTTGCTGCATGCATTCCAAAGATTCAATACATTTGACCTCTAAGAAGTCAGAAGCATGAAGGTTACAGATTACAATCATATTTACTGGTCAAATTGTCATTTTATCCATCCAAGTAAACATTAAGAAAATATTACTGTTCATTACGAAATTGAGAAAAATATAAGATGTGGAAAAAAAAAAATAATGTTGCACTGCCATACCGTTGTTTCAATAATGACAGCAATTAGGTTCACCAGAAGAACAAAGACAACAATATACTCAAACAGGCGACTCCGTACAAAGGACTTCAACCTTTCACACTGTGGTGAATGGTAGAAAGATGGGTACTTCTCCAGATATGAAGGCTGCAAAGACGAAAACAAAAATACAAATCAGTCAAACTGTCAGTTACAATTACAACAACATGGGATCAACAATAAAAGTAAATGATTGAAATATCGCTAGTTTTGATCTGAGAAACATCAGTTTTGTAATAGTGGCAGACATATCTTTTCCTAATCTAATTATTGCTGACAGTTAGTGCTTTTCTGCTCTCCCAAAAATTTGAAATACACAAATCCTAAGGCATTATTGTTAGTGGTTGGAACAGTGCATCAAATCAGACCCTTGAGGCCTTGATGCCCCCTTTTTGGTTGAGCATAACAGCACTATCATTTATGCACTGCAAGTATAGGTACAGGCCCTGAAAACTGATAGATTTGCAGTAACAATATGATTTCACAAAACTATGGGTTCAAATATGCTTTCACAGTATTATAGCTTGTGTTTATACATAGCAAAAATGTTTGACACTGAATCAAGCCTCATCCAAATCTGAGCAGATTTTCATGGCACGTGATAAACACAAAATTATGAGCAATTGAAGCAGTCAACGTACTGGCGGTTCTTTCTGGAATTTTATTGCAATAGTATTGCATAGTTCAGCAAATTCCTCGGAGGTAACCTGTATAAGGGTATATGATTTAGAATCATCAATATTGACATGCAAGCATATTTACGTTTTGAAAAAATCAAAGGTTAGAGTGGTAGATAACAGATTGGGAAGCTAGCGGAACTTCAATATTATATTTACTTAATTTTCTCTGGATTTTTTAATTACAATCCAAAAATTTGAAAACTTTCAGAAAGTAGAGTAGGCAATCGTTGACTAACATTTCTGACAAATACTTAAACATGAGCATGCAGAAGGCGTACACTGGCCTGTTCCACCAGATGGAGCACTTAAAGGCCTACTTTTTCTTCATCATGGTGCTAATGAACTTACAATTAATTCATTCTCTCATTTATAAATGGCAGACATTCAAATGTACATGAAAAATACCAAACAAATTATTAAAAATTAAGAAGCGAACCACAAACATTTTGGAGCTCAATAACATTCCATCTCAAGCTAATATTTTGAATATGGAAGACATATTATTAAAAAAAATCAAATTCCAATAAGCCTTTAGAAAAATTATGAACGCAAAAAAAATATATAATCAATATACCAAATTATTATAGTGCCCCCTTTTTGTTTGTGTGTTTGGGGGTGGGATCATACCTTGAAATCACCACTTTGATCAAGCTCGGTGAAGATTAGTTCAAAATCATCCCTTGAGGTTTTGGGCAATGACCTAAAAAGAGGTTCCATGACATGATGATCTAAAAGTCATCAGCAATTCAATGATGTGTACATCAAATGTTAAATATTTAGCATGTTGGATCCCTACTGGCTACTATGTTAATTAATAAAGAAAGATTCAAGTAAGTAACTCAACAAGGGTACAAGAGTAGGAAAAGCCCCTGCTGTATTTTACGCTAAAAAATAAGAGCAGGAAAAGTGTATAGTAAATTATGGAGATGAAACCAAAAGACATTTCAGATTATGAATACTGAGACATAATTAGAGTGCTAGAATAAATATACTGATACTATTTAGTAATTTAGTATCATACTATCCTTACTACAGAAAAATCTAATTTGGTTACGAACAGGACAGTTCTCCAGGAAGATTAGCAGCAGTGCAAACCTGCTGCCCTGTGCTCTCACAGACTTCCCATGCAAATTATTGTGATTTGGGGAAGAACTCACTGGAGTGCCAACAGCACTCCCCTTCTCTATTCATTCATTCTTATTTTTACATAATAGTCCTCTTACATCTTTATATTTACATCAACACAAATATTTGGGATTGCCTCTATCTTTAAAAAAAGCTCACCAAGGAACAAATCCAGCCTATTATTATTGACCGCATTGCAGATCAGCTTCCAGCTGGAAAGCTGATTTGATGATCAAGGTCGGAAGAAAGGTTCAAATTCAGTTTGTGTTCACTGGTATGCTCATCTATCTAGTTATGGCATTCGATTTACCACCTTGGGCTATGAGAGCAGTGGATAAATTTCAGCGTGGGTTCCTTTGGAGAGGCTGCAGAGATGCGAAAGGAAGGGACTGTCTCGTTGCTTGGGTTAAGGTCTTGTCTTCCTAAAGAACTTGAAGGTTTGGGAATTTGAGACCTCAAATCTCTTAGCTGGGCACTACGTATGAGATGGGTCTCTGGTTACAAAAAACAGAGCCGCATCATCCATGTGTCTTCCGATTCAAGTGCCTGAACAGGTTAGAGCCTGTCTGTTTATTCTGAAGTTGGAGAGGGAACAAAAACCCATTTTTGGACTGATCGATGGCTTCATGGCCAATGTATCGCTGATCTTGTGCCTCGTCTTTTCTCCGTCATTCCTAAAAGGAGGCTGAAACAGCGAACTGTCACCCTCACCAACCAGACTTGGATTTTTTTTTGACATAAAAGGGGCTACTACCGTTGGGGTAATGGTTGATTTTGTGGGACGTCCTAGCTGATTTCCTCTTGCAACCACATGTTGAAGATAGACATATTTGGCGGTTTTCTTCAGATGGACAAGATTTGGCAAAGACTGCATAGAAGGGATTTTTTTGTGGGGTCTATCTTTTGAGCCATGGGAAAGAGTTGGGAAGACTTGAGCACCACCCAAATGCTGTTTCTTTGTTTGGTTAGTCGCTCACAACTGATGTTGGGCAGCGGATAGCCTTGCACGCCGAGGGCTCCCTCATCATGAGCATTGCCCGTTGTGTGACCGGACTGCGGAGACTATTGATCATCTCTTAGTCCTTTGTGTCTTTACAAGAGAGTTCTGGTTCCGGCTTTTTTCTCAGATTGGACTCCAAGCCTTTTCCCCGCAGCCCACAGAAATATCCTTCCATAATTGGTGGGAAAGAGTGAGCAATGCTGCTAGTGAGAGGAAAGGAATTAACTCTCTCATAATCCTGGGAGCATGGACCTTATGAACACACCGCAACAAATGTGTTTTCGATGGTGCAGCTGCAAGTGTTGCAGGCGCACTTGCTGTAGCTGAAGCTGAAAGAAGGTCGTTGTCTTTGGCGGGGGCTAGAGGTCTTTCCCTCTTGGCTGCCTTCGCATCGGGTGGTTAGCGCCCTGCTTCTTTTTTGTCGTGTTTAGCTACTGTCACAGGCACTTTGTTTCCCTAGCACCAGCAGTGTAGTGTGTGTGGGTTTAGAGTTGTGTGTGTGGTTTAGTATTGTTTTGTATGGGTTCTTGTCCCATTTTATCTTCTTAATATAATGATGTGCAGCTCTCCTGCGTTTTTTGGGGAGAGGGGGGAGATGACAAGATATAGAGAGTGAAAGGAGCCACATTAGTTACCTGTACTTGTTTAGCTCATCAAGTAATGATATGCACTGTTCCTTGTTAAGGTAGGCTTGACCCTGATGCCCAGAAAAAGGGAACAGATATTACTGCTAAATTGGATTAGTACATCCATGTCTAAGAGAACATAAAAGGGACTCACGTTAGTGTCGATGAGATCAAATGCCTTCTGTAGAATACTTTTCCTTATAGAGTCCATTTGAGCAACTTGTTTTGCAAGCTGGGTCACCAAAAAAGTTCCATGTATGCATTCAATTTACATCTTGGCATAGAAAGAACACAGAAGAATTCAGAAGATAAAAATACTAATGCTCAAGAGAATAAAGATGTGAGGAAGGATTCTACCTGCTCTTTAAAGCTATCATAAATGACAGCAAGAATTAAATTTGTTAGGAAGTAAACTCCTAACAGCACATAAATAACAATAAACAGGGCATTCCAACGAGAGCTCCTAATCAAGATATGTGTGAGCATGTGTGAGTGAATCTGAAGGAATTATCAAAACTCTTCAGGAATAGTGATGCGCAGCTTACTTGTAAGCAGGGACCCATACGTCAGGATTATTGGATGTGGTGAACAGGACAAACATCTGATATAATGTTGTACCGTATGATGTGAAAATGGTCTTCCCTTGTGGCGTGTCCTCAAATGTTACATAGGCTAGCCAGCTTGCAAATAATAGGAACAACAGTGACAGAGCCTACAAATGCCAGTGACAAAATCATACGATGAAACTGAAAAGATAATGTGTGCAACAGACTTATAGGCATATGATACTATCAGTGGTATAGAAAACAAAACCTTACCAAAACATTAAGGTATGTCCCAACAATACCAACCAGCGTAACAGCACACATTCGCAGTTCCCTATTGCAGAAAGGAATGTTTACTCAGTGTGTCAAAAACACAGCAGTCCATAACCAAAAATGAATGTGCTCTGTGCGTGTCTCAAGTTGTTTCCAAACAGTATGACTCTCCTCTTGGATTTTATATTCCATATCAGTTATACATGGATTTGGTTGGAAGCCCTCCTACTATATTCATTATGGTACCAGAAGTAGCATCAGATTGGCTGTTTGGGCAGATAAACACATACCTGATCGTCATAATTAGAAATACAACACGAATATACGGAGCTACTCTGAAAGGTCCAGGACTAAGCATAAACACAAGTATGTCGCATGCTAAGATGAAGAGAAGAAGAACCTGCAATGTGAACCAGAACCATGAGCAAATTACAATGACTGGAGCAGCAAAAACACATACACTGAACCAAACCCAACTGGACAAGTGAGAACAGATTTGTATTGCAGTTGTCTTGGTTAATTCATCAAAGGATGATTATAGAGTACACTTAATAGAAGAGAGCTAGGACTAGGAAGTAAAGGGTCAGCAACCAGGGGAGGAACCCAGGCGATGCCCAGGAGCCAAGGCAGCATGCTGGGATAGTTCCCAGGGGTGGGGGCAGGCCAGCTAACAGTAAAGCAGAGCATTGATCATGCATAGAGAAAATCTCTAACAATAAGAACTAGTAAAACAAGAAAAATAGAAGTATTATGCCTGAACACTGCTCCATCTAAAATGCAGAGCTCAGAAGGATCTAGACATGTGCAAAGCTAGTATGCTCCTGACTGAATAGTTTATCACGCACTACAAGATTAAACTAAATCATCACAAAATCAAGCATGCATCCCTAAATTTGCTATCTTAAAATTAGTGCTCTATTTTGCCAAACTGTGTCGTGGACTCATGGTGGGCAAGGGCCAAAAATATTCTAAATCATTTTGCTGAAATTACTTTTTGAGGTGGCATTTCTCTTTGAACTTGGGATAGCTTTTAAGTAATGACAGATATTTATTTCTACTCGTAGTCATTGTATAGCTACTTTAACTCTTTCAGTCAGCATCTATGCCTTACCAAATGTTTGAGTTATCTGATCTCTACTCTGCTAGCCTCTATTTCTTGCTCCTAGTCATCTACATATAAAAGAAAATTCATGTTTATCGTTGGCATGGTCTCCAAAACCACAACTTTAGCCGCCCTATTTTTTAAAAATCTAATATGATGGAAGTAATTTCTTGAGACAGATTTACACCAAATTTTCATATGTACAGGTTAAATATGCATAACATGTTGACAACCAAATTTCAGCAAAGTTTAGCTACACATTCTAAATTGCCAATTTATGGTTTACTGGATAAAGATATTATAGTGTATCAAAACCTACTTTCACCGTTTCAAACCACAAAATGTGCCCAAGAAGACATAACCGAAGATAAATGTGTTACCTTCAATTTGTTCATGGAGTTCTTCCAGAAAATATTTAAACCTTCGTAGGAAAGTGGGTAGAAGATATCCAAGACAAGAATGACAAGGGTAAGCGCCTGAAATTAAGAGTAAGCAACATAAAGCTCTGATCTTCAGACTTCTTATAAGAAACTACAGTATTTGTTCTTCATTCAAAACATGCACAATTGCATACTATGATAGCTCCAACTCTAACTGAAAGTCTGGAAATTTGTAAAAGAGTACTTCAGGTAACTGAAGGATACATGCCCTGAAACGCACTACTGACCATAATAATGCTTTAAGGTTTGAGTCATTAAGTTCTTGCCTGGGCACTGAAGCACACGCATGTCAAGGAATCCTTACCTCATATATGAGTGATTCTGTTTTACTTAAGTATGGCAGCTGCCCAAGAAAGTAAAGATCCCTTTGATCACAAGTATGCAGGGCGTATTTTTGGCACCAGAGAGGCTTCTGGAAATGCAAATAAAATATCTCATTAACTGTTGTAATGGTCCTTGTGATGACATGCCATTATCTTGGCCAAAACAAACTTGGTACACTTAAGATGCCTAGTTTCAGCTATGAGTAAGATTACAAAAGGTCAACCTTGACCTAAGAACTTATACAGCATAAGCAATGGATATCGCAAATATTGGGAACTGACCTCCAGGAAATTCAATAGAATCAAAGCAAATAGGTTAAGTGACCAGAGCCAATCCAATCGCAGATAAACGAAATAAAACCGCATGGCCCTCTCAAACCTTGTGTCATTCAAGACATCCTCAGGGATACCGACACCATCTTCTGCCTGTCAATCAAAACTGTACTCAGATTTTCAAACATGCCACAGGAAATGACAACAAAAACCTAATTTCAGATTGACAAATAAGCTTCATCGTTAATTGTTCATTTTTTGTCAAGGAAAAGTGCCCTTTGCCTCTAATAACTAACTACAGCTCAGCTCAAGAATAACCTTGTTTTGTGGTACGTAGCAAAAATGTCAATTCTGGTAAGGTAAAAATCTGTGTCAAATGTAAATCTTTCTTGACGCCGTAGCTGTGAAATCATCACTAGTTACGTACAGCATCAAAACTACCCCAAATCCTACAACACAGCACAGTAGTGTATCATCTTCAAACAAGCATCAAACATATGGCAACCACACGCTCAGGTCAACAGTGAAGTCCACAAGCACTGGAACCTAAATGCCGCTCCATATGCACAAACACTCCAAACCAGCCGAACTAACATAATTAGCACATGAAGCGGTACCCTGCTTCATCTAGACGTTCTAAACAGAGCACAAACTCTGAAACAAATTTTGTGAACAACCCACAACCCAGAGCTCAACGTTGCATCTCAGCACGTAAGCACGCAACTGTGGAACAGGAAATTCGCCAAACACCATTCGTCCACTCCACCGACACCACACTACATACGCTACCTCACCGACATGAACAGGCTACCAGCAACTCAATTCTCAGCTACAATAAAACATCACAGCATTTCACTCAACGAAGCAAAGCGGGGGAGTGGGAGAGCAGTGAGAGGCAGAGCGGGAACCGACGAGGTCGACGAGCGCTGCCGCCTTCTGGTAGCGGTCGCCGTACGCGAGCGCGTCCGAGCGGCGGTGGTACTGCCTGGCGCCCCGCGCGCCGTTGCCGAGGCCAGAGCGGCCCCCTCCGACGGACGCGGAGCCGCCGAAGCCACGGCCCTCCTCCCCCTCCGCCTCGGTGATGAGCGGCGCCTCCACTTCCGTCATCGCTCAAACGCCGGCCAACGGAGATCTGGAACGGCGAGCCAAATCTGGGATTAATGAACTAGTGCTACACTTCCACGCTCATCGAAGTGGAAAGTGGAAGTGGAAGTGGAAGCGGGCGTGGTGGGATTAAAGTAATCCGACGCGAAGGAAGGAGAACGTGTTTAGTTAGTAGCCCGCCACGCTTGGGAACGAACAAAGTCCGTCGCCATCATATGGCGATTTGTAGATTTGGAGCGCAGTTATCGCCTTATCGGCGGGTGCAACGTAGCAGAGGGACGCCATCGCGACGAACACGCGGTGCACGCTGCCGTCCAGCGTCTGCCGGTTTTCATTGGTGGGCGCTGGTGCTTGGTGTTTGTGCACGCACGTTGACCGGGCACGTCGGCCATTGCCGAAATGAGTGGCTCTCGGAACGGACACGGGCTCGTGACGACACGAGGGCCGTAACTGTCTGGACAAGGACAGTGTCGGGAAGATTTTCAGAACGGTTCGCGGAAGCAAAACATACAGTAGGCTGTTGATGGCCGAATCCTATAATCCACGCACACATACAGTGTGTCTATACAGTAGACACACTGGAACGGCTACGGGCATGCTTGTTCATACAGCCTAGAAAAGTCAGCAGAATCTAGGATGCTCTAAAGTTTGTCTCCATTTAGTACTTTTCAGGCAACATTTGACAAAATTGGCAGGTAAATAAATTTGGCACTCCGTCTACCGGAGCACATAGGACCGGCCAGGACAGATGATGGGCGTCGGCGCCCCGGGAGGATGTAGTGACACCAACAATTCGTAAATCAATCATCTAGCCCTTTGTTGAGCACCCGACTTAGCTTGTTGAACCTTTACATACTCTATGGTCGATCAATGCCTTCTACACCACAATGGCTTCTTGTTTAGCTCAACCAGCTTGTGGACTAAGCTTGACCTTTCATCTTACAAACGAAACCACGTTCACATACATTGTCATTCAATTATCAAAATTCCAAGTTTTCATTAGAAATTACCAAAATACAAACGTGTCTTTTAGGTATTCGATTAGCCATTATTAGTTGCTCTTTTGTTGTGAGCTACTTCTATTTTGCTCAGCTTAATCTTCATGTTATCGACAAGATTTGTGGATTATGAGGTGCTTTGCGCCTTCGTTCCCCACGCCAAAAGGGAGGCAGCCACAACATTTATGTCAGTGTTTGGTTCACGCCGCCGCCGCACTTTGCTGCACTTTTTCCTACCTGTTTCCCGTGGCAGAGTGTGGCGGAGATTTTCCTTGCCACAGTTCGTCACAAACTATGGCGTCGCCTCCAAGCAGCCCCTATATATGACATGTATGGTTTTATGTTTTTTGCAATGTGTAATACCTTATCTACTTTAGCAAGTATATAACAACCATTTAACTAAATTGTTTGTATCTTTTTTGTTTATAATTTTGCAATGGGTTAAATAGGAATGAGTGCCTACTTCAAGCCTCAAAATAGACACACAAAGAATATTAGGCCATCACCAACCGAGGCATATAGGATCATATGCCTCATGAAAATGTGTTCATCCATGTAGGAGTAGATGCATTGAGACCAACGGTGCCTCAATGCAAGGCACACCTCCATGCCTTCTTGGTTCCATCACTGACCATTGTTCTCTCAGTCCTTAGAGTTTCTCTAGTGAGGGAACAAAAGCGACTCATTATCTTATGTGGCATTGGTTTGAGTCAATTCAACTACCGGAGGAGGTTGACTCATAGATGTGTGTGTGAGAGAGAGAGCCGAATCTTCATTCTGCATTAACTCATCGGCCAAAATCAACTATAAAAAATGGTTTGCTACTCTGCAAATAAAGTCACTTGCATGCATTTATACAAGATGATGGGTCGATTGGGCCCAAAACAACTATAGAACACTATGAACCAGTTTAAGAAAAATGATTTGTGCGCATGCATAACAACTTTTGAGACAATGGGTCAACTCACCACCACGGGTGCCCTTAAGGCTATGCCTCTCCAACACGGTTCTCATGGTAGCTTCGTCAGTTTGTCAGGTTAGGCACACCGCACACCTCTACCTCTGCGGTTTGTCAGGTGAGGCACACCGCACACCCTCCGCGGCTCCTCTGATAGTTTGCGAGACCATCATGAGAGAGAGGTTTTTTCACTCATGGAAAGTGTGTTTTTTTGTGTCCATAATTCATTGGTTACTGCTATGAACATTGATATTCAACTGAACCTTTGTCGTCCGTCGAGCATGGTCAGTAGCTAGTAGCAAAAATACACAAACATACTGTGTTCCTGTGCTTCTCTCTCTCTCTCTCTCTCTCTCTCTCTGGATTTTCTGATCCCGTGTTGGCATGTCGATTGCGTATTTCCCGCGTCCGCCTTCATAGTTCATACCCCGCTCGTCGGACCGGATAAGATAACGCCCACTCTGCACGGGCACGAGAAGCGTTCGAACTCCCCCCACCGGCAGCCATGGCCACCGCCACCACCTCTCCGCTCTTCTCCCTCTCCTCCCTCTGCGCCTCCCTCCCTTCCCCGCCCGGATCCCCACGTCTCTCTCGCTCCGTGCCCTCTCCCCACGTGCCCGTCTCTCTGTCTCCCTCCCTTTCGCCTCGCCACGCGGTACGGTTCATCCGGCACCTCAGGTTCCAATTCCTCGATGGCCCGACAATGTCCCTGTGCTTACTCATCGGCTCTTGTGCTGGGAATGGCGGTTTCAGGCGGGTACGGGACCTGGGCGGCGACTTCAACGTCGTCCGCGGGAAGGTTGAGACGGCGGGGGCTGGAGGTGGTGTGCGAGGCCACGACAGGGCGGCGGCCGGACTCGGTCAAGAAGAGGGAGCGCCAGAACGACAAGCACCGCATCCGCAATCACGCGCGCAAGGCCGAGATGCGCACCAGGATGAAAAAGGTACCTGTGTGAATGAGTTATGCTTAGTGGCAGCGACTATATATGACTCTCTCCTCGTTGCTTATAATTTCGCCAGTAAATTTATCGCATTTTGAGATAGATAGAAATGCTTAAGTGGCCCAATGCAGTTAGAAAGGGAGATTAGCTTTGGAGAAGCTCTTTCAAGATTGTAGTGCCAGACTGCCAGTACATTTAATTTTAGTAGCTTTGTGTTTCTTGAAATAAGCATGTGAATCAGCTTGTTAGAAGGGCTCCATTTGTGAATCATACATACCATTAGAAGTGCTGAGTTTGTTTACTTTTGCAAATTGGCTGGTTGCTGATATTAGCCAGTATCTATCACGGGCTAATGTGTATTGATTGAGGGGCATGGAGGACAGGAGAACTGATCAGTGTCTATGAGTTCTTTTAGTATAGATATATTTGTATAGTTAAATGATATGAAAAACTAAAATGCAGATTGATTTGACTTTTAGTTGAATATTAGAATGTCAGTTCATTATTTTAGTATACATGGAAGTAAATATTTTGTTAGTATTTATGAATCATTGCTCTCAAAGGTAAAAAAAAAAAGCTCAAGGAAAACAGGAGACATAGTTATGAATGTCATTCCCTGGTTATCTTGTGCGTGAACAATTGTTGTTTTTATGTTGATGTGATGAATCTTTTGACACGAGTGAAACTGATAATGGTCAATGGGGATGAGAGTATGAAATTGCACTCATGTGGCAACCGATATCATCATCATTTTTTACCCAGTTAATAATAAACCGTTTGCTCTTTCATTAGGTCTTAAGAGCTCTTGAAAAGCTTAGGAAGAAACCTGATGCCCAGCCTGAAGAAATAATTGAAATAGAGAAATTGATCTCTGAGGCATACAAAGCCATCGACAAGACAGTGAAGGTTGGTGCCTTGCATAGGAACACCGAAACCATCGTAAGTCTCGACTGGCGAGGAGAAAGAAGGCCATCGAACTACTCCGTGGTTGGTATGTTCCAAATGCTGAACCTGTCGCTGCCACCTAGGATTCTTGAGAAATCAGTATCATGGATTCGTGGCAGCTTTTCATCAAATTTCACCAATTTTGGGCAACCTATGCTATTCAAGGATCTCAGCAGCTTGCCAAGTTCTCTATTGAAATGGTCTGTTCATACTTTTTCAGTTTTTCTGCTATGTTCTATGTTTATGCTTTTACTCTGTACTAGTAGCAGTTGTGACTACTGACTAGAGTGGCCACCTCTTCTCCCCCGTTTCTGTTGTTGTTCAAATCATTCTTGTGAAACTAAAGTCAGAATTTTTTTTAAATATAGCTGTCCTCTGGTTTGTCCAGATTTCTTCAGCTCGACATAATATATTACTCCATTACACATGTTCTACTCTATTACTGACCTCCCATTTGTGCCAATGGTGGGATAATCCATGATAACTAGGAGTATTTGGTACAAAGGACAAACGTATAAGGCTGGATTACACGTTGCTTCATTTCTGAATATTTAACTCACAACTGGATACTAGCTTCCTATCCAATTGTTTAAGCTTTATTTTACTTTATATTACCCCTTTTTTTATCAAAAATCATTTCGCCATGTTCGTTTGAACTTATCAACCGGGTTATAGTGTTTTTCTCTCACAAGAAACAACATCAGTTTGCTTATTAGCCATAGAAACCATTAGCCGAACAGACCGCATAACTGCTTTCAATTGTTTCAATATGTCCCGCAATTCAGAAAGAGATTGCCAGTGGCAGCTGCTGCTGTAACTGGGTTTAAACTTCTGTAGATACACAGCAGCACTGGGGTCTGAACAAGGTTTTCATTTTGCTGCCCGTAGAGAGAACGAGAGATGCAACCGTGAGAAGTCTGGACTAGGAACATCTCCACCGGATCTCTTTTTCCTTTTTCTTAAAACATATATAGGAAAAGTGGTAAAGTTATTATTGGGGATTGAGAACATGGTTCTAATTTTAAGAAAATATTGCTTTATCAGATTGAGAAAAAATCACATCCTCTTTAGCTTCCTTGCATGCAGGACCCACATGTAAGTGAATTTTAGTCAGTTCTCTCTTCTCTCCCGTGTGCAGCACACGGCAGCTCATCACGGCAACGTGGGCCCCCTCGATCACCCGCACGCGGCGATGGCACATTGGCACGCCGCCCGTACGCTTTGGGCCTTGGCCTGTGCGCTCGGCGGTATAGCAACTTGTGTGCTTGCCCACGTATTCACTTCTTTGGACCCACGCGTCAGTGACCGGAGGAGAAACAAAGAAGATTGTGGAAAATCTACTTCACTTCCCGGATTGAGGGGGACTTTTTGTGAAATTTAGCCTTTTTTTAAAAAAAAATTCAAATTCGTCCCTAGTTTGAAATTATTTGTATCACATATCTTTTGGTCGCGCGCGCCGTCCGGGGCGATTTTTTACACATGTCGCGTCATCGATGTGGGCGAACGAGCATCCACGGTGGCGGCCGACGTTGGCCGGTTTTGGCGTGGTTGGCCATGGGCCCCGCCACGTCGCGCCCAGTGCATGCGGCGCCGACGGGAGCTGGGATCCCATGCAAATAGTGCTACCAAGTCCTATCCGGCTTTTGGAAAAAATGTCACATGAGACACTGTCAGAAGACTTTTCATTTGTTTTTGAAATTATTGTCCTACCATGACCTAACTAGACTTAAAAGATTCGTCATCATTGCACATCAAAATTATATAATTAGTTTTTTATTTATCTACCTATAATGTTTCATGCTTGAGACAAAAGATTTGATATGATAGGTCAACATTGAATTTTGGAGAGAGAATTGGGGAAGGAATCGCATGCATGCATGCATGTTTTTTACTTTTGTTATTTGCGCGGCAGTCATGCAGCAGGTATTGTCACATCATTGAGCTATTTAAAGTTCATCTGGCTAGCCTTCTAATTCTCTCTCCAAAATTCACTATTGACCTACCATATCAAATCTTTTTATCTCATGTATGGAACATTAAATATAATTAAAAAAAAAACAAATTATATAATTTTGATGTTTACGATGAGATAATCTTTTGAGTCCGGTTAGGTAATGATAGGACAATAATTTTACAAACAAAAAAAACAAAACAAATGTCTCATGTGACATTTTTTTTTCAAAACGGATAGGACTTGGTAGCACTAGTTGCATGCGATCCCAGCTCCCGTCGTGCCCATGCACTGGCGCGACGTGGCTTCCACGCCCAGCCACGCCAAAGACCGGCCAACGCCACCGCCACCGTGGATAAACATGCGGTGGGGACATGTAAAAATCACGGGACGGCGCGACCAAAAAGGGATATGTGATACAAATAATTTCAAACTAGGGACGGATTTGAATTTTTTTTTTTAAAAAAAGGCTAAATTTCACAAAAAGTCCGATTGAGGGAGGTTTCAGGGGTTAGAGAAAAATACAGCAAAAGAGGATTGAGAAAGGAAATCAGTTGGATTGATTTTTCTCAAATTCCTTTTGTTGTTGATTATAGGAAAAGGAATTGAGTACTCTCAATCCGGTGGAGATGCTCTAAGGCCGGGCTCCATAGCCTAGGGCCTAGGCTGAGCATTTTTTTTTCAGATCACTTGGCCATTCTGAGCTCTACTGCTTGCTTGGGGTTACGTTACATGATTTTAACTGCTACCTTCATTCCAAATTATGAGACATTGATAAATGCATAATGCACTCTATGTGTAGATACAAAGTGAATAATTTGCACTCTGTGTAGATACAAAGTGAAATCAATACATCTAGAAAAGTTCGAAACGGCTAAGCTGTCATGGAATGAGAATCTGTTTCAGATCACTTGGCCATACTGAGCTCTGCTGCTTGCTTGCTTTACATTACATGATTATATTACCATCATTCTAAATTATATAAGATATTTCGATAGATCGTTACTAAATATACATTTTATCTATATGCATGGTAAAGCAATATATCTAGAAAAAACAAAACATCTTATAACTTTTACTATGCATTTTTTATATAGATACATAGTTAAAACAAGGCATCTAGAAAAGCCAAAACATCTTATAATTTGGAAGGGAGTACATGATTTGCTAAGGGCAAAATGCCCGAACATAATGATAGCCAGCAGAGCTTGTACACAAGCTTTCGAATTGGAGTTATACTCAATTTAATACATAGCATTATATATGAGACTAATTTATCTCAGACCTAATAACCTGCTAGGCACAAAAAGGGGCAAAATTTGCAGGCTAAATCTTCACAAGCCGGTAAGGCTGATTTGAGGACTAGGTCGAGTTTTCATACTATATATATATATATATATACCTACACATACTAATGGCTGTGCAAAACGAACTGATTATATCAGTTTTGTCACTGTCAACAGATCAAATCACATTCTCGATCATCTAATGATGAGTGCCGAAGCTAGCTAGCTCTTTTTATGCTATTATTGTTACGCCTGATCGCTTCAAGGATTGAGACATCGTCATGCAAGGTGAATGGTGTACTGAAAAATGGAGTGGAAGGTATTTGTTAGGATCAAGACATGTTATTTGGAGGGAGCATCAGTTTTGAATTCTGATAGCAAACAGGGACATACCAGTTGAAGTCGAAACCAGCAAAATTTGAGTTTTCTGAAATCTCAATTTCCACCCTTGCTTTTCTGGATGCCTGCTCAAAAAATAAATGCTACTAATTATTACTACCTACTAGACTAAAAAATGTCCAGCACGTTTTTAAAATTATTAAGCTTGTCGATAAGCAAACAGGTGGTATGAGCCCTTTGCGTGCATGCATAGGTCAAGGAGTTTGCTACTCAAGTCATCAAGTAGATTGAGGTCAATGTGAACTCAGAAACCTGTGTGTACTAGCCAGCAAGTAATGAGGAATCAGCTAGGTGCTGCCTCTGTATGGAGCTATGTTTCTTTGAGATGTGTTGAGAGGAAATGTCAAATTCATCTGCTGCTTGTTGTGTTCTGCGTTTGTTGCTTTTCACCATGCGTACTACTGTACTTGAGTTTGCATGTGTCTCCTAAGTTTTGAACCAACAAAACCATTTATATATGACACAGATCGATTTTTTATACTATTACTATATAGTCTCATGCCATGAAATCAAATAATTTTACTATTCAAAGTGCCTAATCACTAGAACAGTTGTAGTAATCCACATTTCAAGTCAGGTAGCTAGTAGCATAAACAAGTCTAGATCAGGCCATCTATGACAACCATATTTAATTGACCATTTGAAAGTTGAAATATGCAATGACACAAGTTTGGACCAGACCATCTAAGTCAATCATACTAGGTTGAACATTTGAAACACATAGAAACCCAATCTATGCACATCCAGATGTTACATCTGAGTTGCAAACTGCTTTTGGAGGGTAAATATTTTTGAGCTTTGACAGCGGTAGATCAACAAAAATACCTTGACCAATAAGAATGGAAGGCAGATACCATTTGCACTCTCTGCTGGCCTCTGCAGTAACTGGTTGCGAAACTTGATATTCTGGAGGTCATCAAACTTGAAACAAACAAGGAAGAATCATGAGACAATAGTAACTACACCAGTTAGGGAGCAGTAGTTATATCGCTAAATGAAAGCAAAGAGTTATTGCTACTCGCTAGATTCACAAACAACTTACCTGTCGTTCAATTTCCTGAAGAAGTTTTTTTCTTGTTCTTAACCCTGGTCATGAGTTCTTTGCGAGTTTCCTTTGAAATAGAACATGACAAGAATCACACAAAAAATCCTCCTCAATTAATATTTACCTGGCAGCACTGCAAAGCACAAATACTGACCTCCAACTTTATCTTTTCATATTGGAAGTTAGACAAGCCCATCCACTTTATCTCCTTTTGGTCTTTTGTAATAACACGTAGTGCCATTAGCACATTAAAAGCATCATACACTCTCCTCCTGATATTCTTCTCATCAAACTACAGTTATATGTTTATTTTCTTACGATCAGCTTTTGGGAAGGAGGGGGGCGTTGCAAGGGAAATCAAATTTGTGCAACATAATAATACTAAAAATAACCTCTTGACCAATAAGAGTCAGCTTGAGCTCCCCACAAATTTCATCTGCAACCTAGAAAAGACAGTAACTAGTTGAGGTAGCTTACAACCCAAAATGGGAAACAAAAGAAAATCACATGTGATGCTAATGGTCCGTTTGGGAGAGCCCCACAGAGCTTCTCAGGGGAGAATCATTCCCTGGCTGCCAAACACAATTTTCAGCGAGAAGTGATTCTCTGAAATGAACTAAGAGGCTGAGTGCTGGAAAAAGTAGCTTCTCAGTGATTCTCCATCCTGATTTTGAGAGTTATGCTAAAGAATCAAAGATAATCACTTAATCACTTCACCAGAGAATCAGGGAGCACAGCTCTGTCAAAGATACCTTTCAGCATTTACACAACATGCTAATGATTTTATTTTATATCAGGCATTTAGGATGCATCATATGCCTACAATAAACCCTGTAAAGTAGGATAATGCATATAAACTTTTTAAAAAACTAGATATAGTCTCCATTTTATCCATACTTTTTTTATCTGTAAGGTATACTGAAAATTGCATGTTTCAACAGTAAAGAGTTGCAGAAATGCATGTGTTACGTTGGATTTGTAGTCATACAAGGAAGAACCCAGTTCAGGACAACAATATATGTGATAGGCTATGGGTAGCACCAATCAAAAAGGAGAACTTGTACAACACTGGTTGAGATTGGTTGGACATATCCAACAAAGGCCCCTACCTAGGGGCACCAGTGCAGAGCGGAATCCCAAGGGAAGTTAATAATCAAAGGACTGGCAGGGGTGGTATTATTAGTGCCCTTTCATTTCATTTGAGTTGTTTCTCTCAGGATGGTGCTTCAGGTTTGGTTTCATATCTACACAACCAGCTTGGGTTCGAAGGTTTTGTTGTCGTTGCAGTCGTCATTATGAGGCATGGTCTGTTAGTGAGAGTTTGAGGAATACATATATAAGAGAATACCTCATTGTAAGTAGTCCGTCCTTTGGTCTCAACTTTTTTAGAAACTGCAACGTCAAATCAAATGATGGTTACATCATAGTAACAGGTTAGCATAAGTTTACATCATCAAAGGAAAACATCTAACAGAAGTGCTAACTGCAAAACATAAATATTTCAATTAAACTACGCCCTATGTACTTTTGCTTCACATTAATCCTAACAAATATTCTATTACACTACCCTTATGTCCTACATGTGTAAATTGTAAACCAAAAGAGCCTGGTGGATGAATCATGTTGCACTAAGCAATAACTTTTTTTGAGCTCAAATTAAATAGCATGTTACAATGCAACCATCTCATTACACTAAGCAATAACTTTTTTTGAGCTCAAATCCAATAAATTCACTGTCTTTCAGGTCAAAGTCCACAAGAAGAGGGCCTCGTCAAGTCACAGTGAATATTTTCCAACCTAAGCCTGATTCTAAAATAAAAACTAAGCCTTGCATATATAATTTTGTCAAAAGGTGAGCTGAGTAACATTCACCTGTACAATTTTTCCAACAAATGGAAATTCTTGGTTTAACCACACGAACAAAACTTGTTTCAGCAGAAGCAAATGAATTTCAGGACTTAAATCAGCCCGAGAACGTGAATTATACAAGAAAGAAAAAAACAAATGCAGCATACACATGTGGAGATACAGGCAGTAGCAACTAGCAACCACATCGATGAAAGAAACACCAAATTTCAACCTGAAACCCACTCTCCCTCAAGAGGTGTAATTACCACACTTTGTTGCCACGAGTGTGGCATGCCACAGTTATCGTCATGGAGAAGAAGGCCACCACAACTTTGGTAGTACTCCCAAGAGAGTAATTGGCAAGAAATTGAGTGACTGACAGTAGGGTCCTAATGAACATATGTTTGGCACAACCTAAGTTGTCACTACTAACCAAAAACCTGCCACAGTTGGTCGTCGTTCCCCAAACCCTAAGGTGTGACATTGTGTAGCCACGACAGCCCAGCCAAATCTCCTCCACTATATGATTGTGGGATTACACAAAGTTGTCCTCTAGACAGGACTAGAGGCTAAAATGAAACAAGATTTCACAGTTTTTAACACCAAGAGCAAGATTCAGAGGGCTGCTAGCTTAAGGTTCAGATTTTTCCACCTCATGAGGACAATTTCCCAACAGAAACTCTGCACAAATCTATACAGCTACCAGATCAAAATTGGATGAAGTAGAAACTTTGCTCCCCACCGGTTCCCCCAAGCGGCTCGATGTCACGACTGCACGCCTTTTGTCCTTAACACAAGCCGCAAATGGTGTTTCAGCGAGGCGCAACGTCTCACCTATCTTGCTGAACTCGCGGAGCCCCCACCCGGCGATCCGCTGCGTACCAGCCTTCTCCTTCCTCGCCTTCTTGTTCGTATCACCCTCCTTCTCTATCTCACCCGCATTGCCTCCGACGCTTCGCCTGCGCCAAAAACCCCCAAAAACCCTCGGTTGAAGGCTGACATAAAGCGTTCGTCAAGGAATCAGAAAGTGGGTGAAAGAATGGTCCGTACCGTCCAGGGAGCGGAGGGAGCCCAGCTCCTTCGCCGATGCGCAGACTGGTGAGATCGGCTGCCGCCGCAGCATCGCCGGAGGGGGCGCCATTGCGGTGCTCTCCCGGTCTCCTAGGAGAGGGACAGAGAAAAGTGGGTTTGGACTTTGGACTTTGGAGTGCCTTTTTTTTTTTTTTTTTTTTTTTTTTTTTTGAGAATAAACATAAAGACAACCTTGACACTCACAACACGCACGCACACTCACCCCTATGAATACACGACGCAAAACCCTACCCCTATGAGCACCTCCATAAGGATTATATGGGCGAACTTTGTGAAAAAGGCAGAATCGGAGATTCTCGTTAAGTCACCATAGGCGATTTAGTCGTGTTATATACGACGGAACGTCGCTACCACTTAATGCACAACGCCGGTAACCGATTGGTTGGAAAATCCCAAGAAAAGGTGGCGATCACCGGGATTTGAACCCCGGTGGGTATTGGCCCCCCTGGGCCGTCCTACCATTGGACTACAAAGCCAATTCGCGCCTTTTTTTTTTTTTTGAGAAGTGGACTTTGGAGTGCCTAGGAGCAAGAGGACACCAAGATACGGCGGCCCAGGGGCGCAGAGGTACTGTATCTGGCCCATATCTGGCCAATTTTTGTTGAGCTTTGTTTTTTTTTTTTCTCTCCTATTATTACTACCTCGGGGTCCACGGTCCAGAAAAGAAAACTAAATATAAATACTTTGGAGTACCAAATACTTATTACAACCAAATAAGTATTATCAGAGTTGTTACAAGATTTATTTTATAGTGTAGATATTTGGTGTCATAAACATTATATGATCGAACTTTGTAGAAAGAGGTGTTACCATATAAATTCAAATTGTTAATTTTTTTGGTATCATTACTCGATTTATAGAAAGAAAATTATGGTGTTATATACCACTTTACATGTCCTAGTCTACCATGTAGACATAGGGACCGATTGGTTGGCTACTAATTTTTCACCAACCAAGATCATGGCAAACCAAAACTTAGGTTTGCCAAATCAAATATTTTGTCAAAGTTAGGGTAAAAAGTATAGGAATGTATTTGATTGATTACCAAAATCAAGGCTTGCCATTTTTTTTTTCTTTTATGTAGTTTAAGAATTTCTTAGATACTTGCCAAAACTTTAGCCATAAAAAAATGGTGGTGCCAATTATATTCTTTGGTAATGGATCAATTGATGACCACAAATGTGGGAATATACAACAGAATGGCAGTTCAGAATTTCAGAATACCTACTCGCTGCCGGCTTGCGTTGGAACTCGAGTCCACTAGCGATCAGCGATCAATTCTCATCTTGTCGAATTGCACACAGCAATCAGACTAGTGATTCGCGCCCAGACTGGTGAAGATTGAGACTGCAATCAAGTCTCGAAGACTCGAACAGACGTCACGACGGGATTCTGGAACTGACTCGAACAGATGGCAGCAACGACACCGCGGGAGACGAAACGTGCGAGCGAGCGATGAAACGAGCGTACTCCCTCTTCCTAAAATAAACGACGCTACGGGAAGGCGTGTGGTCAAACTTTCTCAACTTTGACTAAGTTTGTAGAAAAATACGGGCAACATTTAAATCTTCAAATAAATTTATTAAAAAAAACTAGACTTAAAGATCTTTCTTGATTGATACTAATTACTTAACAAAAATATTTATATATTTTAATATATAATCGCTTCTTGTATTTTAAAAAACGTTACTCCTCGGGAAGCGAGAAGGTAGTAAATACTATACCAATGGGCCTTGCTTTCGTCGAGCGCAGGGTGGTCCGCGTCCTATAAAAACCACCGCTCCGCCACTGCCCCCACTACCTAAAAATAAATAAATACTGGGAACCTAAATAGGAAGTGGGTTTAGGAAACGTCTTGGAGATGCTCCTCCCTAGTCCCTCCAATAGTAAACACCTCAGAAGCATAATAAATCCTGTGGTCCCACCTTCACGAAGCAGCCGACGTGGCCCCAACCCCTCGCCCCAACTGCCATCCACCCGGCTCTCCTTGCCGGACCATTCGTCTATGCACCACCGGTCTCCTCCCATTGAACCGCCGTCTCCAGTCTCCACTCCCTCCTATACGCGCCGACGCTGTCCCACCGCCGAGATGCCGCCGGCGAACCCAAACCTGGTCCACCCGTCCCGCGTGCGGGTCCTCCACCCGGGCGGAGGCCATATGCCTGGGCCGGTGGTGTACTGGATGCTGCGGGACCAGCGCCTCGCGGACAACTGGGCCCTCCTCCACGCGGCCGAACTCGCCGCTGCGTCCGCCCCCGCGGCGCCGCTCGCAATCGCCTTTACGCTATTCCCACGCCCCTTCCTCCTAGGTGCGCATCTCCGCCAGCTAGGTTTCCTCCTCCGCGGGCTCCGCCGCCTCGCCGCCGATGCGCATGCCCGCGGCCTCCCGTTCTTTCTCCTCGAGGGCGGGCCTGCGGAGGTGCCGGCGCTGGTGCGGCGGCTCGGGGCTTCGGCGCTCGTCGCCGACTTCTCTCCGCTGCGGCCGGTGCGGGAGGCATTGGACGCCGTCGTCCAGGAGCTGCTGCGTGACGCCGCTGACATGGCCGTGCACCAGGTCAGTACACTGGGATTCCGTTCCGACAAAGTTTGAATCCTTCGAGTGGAATTGGGCGGAGCACATTGGTGAGATAGTGTCCACGCAGGTGGACGCACACAACGTAGTGCCTGTCTGGGCGGCGTCAGGGAAGCTGGAGTACTCGGCCAAGACCTTTAGAAGCAAGGTGAGCAAGGTGATGGACGAGTACCTGGTGGAGTACCCTGAGTTGCCGGGGTGGGCACCTTGGTGCATGGAGCAGCCCAAGGATGTTGACTGGGATGCACTGATCAAAAGAACCTTCAGGTGCCGGTGTTCATTTGTTGAATTCTGTTGACAATTTTGTGTGGGCTGTAAATATAGCATTGTTAGTGAGAGCTAAATGATTCTGCACTCTTGGAACAGTGAGGCTGAGAATGTGCCAGAGATTAACTGGTGCGAGCCAGGAGAGGCCGCAGCAATGGAGGTGCTTCTTGGGAACAAGGATGGGTTCTTGACGAAGAGGATTAAGAGCTATGACACAGGCCGGAATGATCCTACAAAGCCACATGCATTGTCGTGCCTTTCACCATACTTGCATTTTGGGCACATTTCTGCACAAAGGTGTGCTCTGGAGGCAAAAAAACACCGTCATCTTAGTCCAAAGGTACACTTGCCTAATTTCATTTTACTCTCCTAAACTAAAAGATTAAGAGTCATATTAAATGGTCAATATCTTTCTACCAACCGAACAGCAAACCTTAACATTAGCATTTAGATTGAATACATGTGTCTAACAGTGAACTCATACATTACAATGTACCGTGCCTTTGGATACAGTCAGTGGATGCATTCTTGGAGGAGCTGATAATAAGGAGGGAACTAGCTGACAATTTCTGCTATTACCAGCCTCACTATGATTCACTGGCTGGTGCATGGGAGTGGGCTAGAAAGACATTAATGGATCATGCTGGTGATAAAAGAGAGCATATCTATACGTGAGTTAGTTATATGTGCTAATTACATTTATCTGCCTGCTTGGCATGACTAAGGTGGAAGGCTCATGCTCAACATGGCTATTTGTTAACTAGCATTCTATTTTGGCTAACAGGAGGGAGCAGCTCGAAAATGCCAAAACATCTGATCCTGTTTGTATTAGAATACTCCTTGTACTCTATTAAAGTTATTAAATGTATTTTGATCTACTTTACTGACTGGACTTTGTGTCCTTCATTTCCCAACCTTTATCAGCTATGGAATGCATCTCAATTGGAGATGGTGCACCATGGGAAAATGCATGGATTTATGCGGTAACATAATTCATACTAATTTAATATATCATGGGGTTAGCCCATTTATGTGCTGTTTGTTTACTTTTGCGATGATAGGATAGTTTTAGAATTGCCTAATTGTCATTCCACATTGCTTGCCGAATAAAGAATTGAGCATTGTTTTGGCTTCATTTATCTACTTCATAACAGAATTAGTGCATAATGCAGTCAAATATTCATGCCCTGGCCTCCATCAGCCCTTAGGCTATACTTGTTGAATTGGTGACAATTGCTTGTGTTAAGTCTTAGCACAAAGACATTCATGTTCTGAGTAGACATGTCTTTCTATTCCTATTTGAACAATGTATAGTCTTCACCTCACAAAAAAAAATGTAGTATTTCAATTATATTTGACTGAAGTCTAGTTAGCATACAACGATCTTTGTATATTTTGTTTATTTGAAGTATTTTTCCAAGATCCTGCCGATATGCATGGAGTTTACTATGGAGTACTAACCTTTTGTATATTCTTAATTCTTAATAAGAGAAACCAATCCAAATTGTTTTTTGCCACCTTTTCCCCCAAGAAAGATTGTATTCTGATCTTTACTTCTGCATTCATATTCTCTTTATAAGAGACTGCTTTGTGCTGATACAGTACTACTTTTCTGCAGAATGTATTGGGCCAAAAAGATTCTAGAATGGACCAGTGGACCTGAAGAAGCACTTTCAGTAGCAATATATTTGAATGACAAGGTAAATTTAGAAGAATGTTTGAAATGCATTGTAGAGTTGTACTACTTTTATTTTTTACATGTTGATGAAAAAATGTCTTTATTTTCACCAAATGTAAGAAAGATTGGGGAAACAGAAACTACCTATACTTTTGTGTCGAGTTCTATAAATTACTAATAACATTGTACTTCAAGAAACTGCAATTAACAAAATGTGTTACTGTATTATTTCCTATATGACAGTAACATCCACTTTGTCACCAACTAAAGTACACTTTCAGCTGCCACACTTAGGATGCAGTAGTTGAGATTTTACTGTTTCTCTGTGCTTCTGATTCCTGAAGTTTTTGTCTCAATTTTGTACTTTTTGTCGCTCTAGTAGAGTTTGTGATTTTAGCAGGCGAAAGTCACCTATAGGCTTGAATGTGATTAGGAATAGTTGTTTGTAGTACTACTTTTTATGCTAGGAGAAAAGACAGTAACAGTTTACAGTTCTAGCAATGAATAGCCACCAGAACTAAGGTCCACTTGATTTTCAAAGAAGTTTGGCAAGCTCTTGTGGAGGGCCAAAAGAAAATATTTCCCCACAATAGAGTCATGGTTAGAGCAAGTTGTGTAATAGAGTTCATCTTCTTTGTTTTTTTTTTTGTTTCTTGAATTTTCTTCTAGGGGTTTCTTTTCCTGTCTTTGTTTTCTCCTTTAATTCTATGTACTTGTTGTTTGTAACTTGGGTTATTTTAAAACAGTAGGAGCTCTTCTGCTCCTCCTGTTTTCTTCAAAAACTTGATCTTCTATTTTAAATACTGTGCCATAATCCACTTGGGGCAAAAGATGTTAAGATTGCCTCTGACAGTCTCTGACAAGTAGCAGTAACTTTGTTAAATTGGTTATTTATTTTATTTGAATTTAGGTTTAGAATAGAATTAACTAATTGAGATATGAAATCGTAAGCAGGAAAATGATATTTTGGGACTTGAAAACAACTAGATAATGTACCTGTTGTGCATACCTGCCGTCCAGTTCATTTCCTTGGTCAATAGATTTGATTTTGTAATAGCACTTTGCCTTAACGTATCCATTCATGTTGGTTCAAGAGTATGGTATGAAATAGTCTAACTTTATTAATATTTTGCAGTATCATATTGATGGTAGGGATCCCAATGGCTATGTTGGTTGCATGTGGTCTATTTGTGGCCTCCATGATCAGGTTGGTGAACTTTGGGTTCCCTTCATATGGAAGAACTGCAAAATCTTTGTCGATGATTTTATTATTATTATTATTATAGATTATTTTTGCAGTTCCATAATTAGTATCGTTCTTAAAGCTTACGAGTTAGTGTATGCTTCTATTTTTTTAGGGTTGGAAGGAACGTCCGGTGTTTGGAAAGATACGTTATATGAATTATGCTGGTTGCAAGAGAAAATTTGATGTTGATGCTTATATTTCAGACGTTAAAAGATTGGTTGCTCAGGCCAGGAAAAGGAAAACCGAAGAATATCTGAATCCATGGTCAAAGAATCCAAAGTCTGAGTTGGCTCAGCAGCTGAATATGTCTAAAACATTGGTATAATTTGAGTTTGGTGCAGTCGAGTGATATACTGTTCTTTTGCTGGTAGATGTTAACACGGCAAACTGAAGAATAGACATTGTGCAAGATTGTGCTCTAGATCAGTTTGCCTCACTGATATTCTCATAACTTCTGATGATTGAAAAAAAAATGCCCGTGCGTTGCAACGGGGGGAAAAAAAAAAAGTTGACGGTAATGTCAACATGAACTTGTGCTGTATTGTTTCAGAAAACAAAATGAACGTGATGTTTATCAATATTACATAAATAAAAGTCTGAAGATCTTCGACACTTTTTTTTTTTTAGAAAAGGAATATCTTCGACACTTACTATGGAGTACATGAAATTTTCATAGCAGAGAGACTCATGTGTGCTCAAACAAATCAACAGTAGGTCATTATTGTTTTCACAGCGAATTCACACCTCCGGGGTACCTCCCCCCCTTTTTTTCCCCATCTATCGCAAGATTTAGCTTGAGTACTTATTATGACACCCCAAAATATCCATTTTGGGTTGTCATTTGACAACACTAAATTAAATCAAGGTTTGAAAATTGTAACTAAAATTGACCAAGATTTATTTAATTGTTATCAATATAAAGTGAGAAAATGCCTTTATAAATTTTTTTTTACAAAGAAAAAAAAATGTCTTGTTAGTTACTAGTTAATTATGTATGCATTGCCTTGTTATGTTTGAGTGATAAAAAGATTTTCTCAAAGCTTGTTTCTAACCTCGAGTAGGCCCTTCTCGGCTTTTCAAAATTAAATTCGTCAAAAGCTATATTTGTTTTTGAGATCCAAGTTTGGCTTTGAAAATAAGTTATAAAATGGTTTCAAAATCAAAATCCCAAGGGCCATCAAGTTTTGATTTTCAAAAGAATTGAAAATCCCTATCCATAAAAAGAAAAGGCCTCTTTTCCTCTCTTTTTCTTTTTCCTCACTTTTGGCCTGTTTCACCTTGCAGCCCAGCCCAGCCGGCCGTTGCTTCTCCACTCCGAAAATATAGTACCCCTTGAAAAAGACCTGGGGTTTGGCCCAACTCCCGGCGATCTTGGCCCAACAGGCATTCGGTAGAAAAGACCAGCAAAGAATTTCGGTTTACAAGAATAGACCGGCTGGAAATCCTAAAAACCAAGGATTTCGGTTTTTCGGTTTTTTCCTCCGAAAATATAGTACCTAGGTTTACTTGAAAAAAGACCGCCGCTCGGGGTTTTACCTAGGGTTTGGGCGACTCCTAAGGCGATCGCCCGCGGAGGTCTCATCGCTGCTGGAGATCCACCGTTCTGTCCACCTTCTGTTCGGGCTGATCAAGGGGCTACAGTGCGGTTTCCGGCCTTGGCGGAGGGTGGGGAGGGGTGTTTTGATGGATTGGGCTGTGGTCACTTGGTTTGCATGAGATGTGAGTGAGGCGACGATCATGGCTGTGGGGAGGGATCTTGGGGGTTCATCTCGCGGCAAGATGGCGAAATCGGGAGGGAGAAATATGTGGAGCGACTCGCACAAAAACGAACCGGAAAAAGCGAAAAACCGATATTTCGGTTCGGTTTCGAGTCTTAGTGAGGTTGAGAAGAAGGGAGTTGTCCTCGGCTTTCTCGGCCTTGGCGGATGTGGAAAAGCGCGGTTCATCTCGCGGCAAGATGGTGAAGTGGATGGTGGCGGCACGAGGTTGAGAAGGAGGGAGTTGTCCTGCAGATGTCTATGAACAAGTTCAACGAGCAATCATTGATCTCAACTATGAAGGCGGCATGGAATACGGCGCAAGAAATCTCGTTTCGATCTATTGAGAAGAACCTGTTCGTGGTGCAAGCGTACTACTTAGGAGATTGGAAGAGAATCATGGAGGAGGGGCCCTGGATCTTCAGGGGCTATGCCCTAATGTTGGAGGAGTTCGACGGGGCGACTCCGACCCCGATGAAATTGCCTGGCAGTGTACAAGAGTGGGTGCAAATCCACAAAGTCCCGCCTCTGTACAGGACTATGGACATCATCCAAAAGTTAGCTGCGAAGGTGGGTGAGGTGATTAGTGTGGAGATGAAAATGGTCTCGAGCGGCATAGGTGACTTCTACAGGGCAAGGGTCAATTTGGATGCATCAAAACCTCTGATCCGCTTCGTCACATTGTCGCTTGAGGGGTGTGCTGCCATGCACCTTCAGGTGAAATATGAGAAGATGCCCCGTTTTTGCTCTCATTGTGGTCCGATGGGGCACACTCACCTCGTGTGTGGCTCGGGAGAATTTAAAGAGGAAGAGCTTCGATATGGCGATCGGATGTTGGCGAAGCGGTGACTTTTGGCGTGCGGGTACTCGCGCTTTTCGCTCTAGGGGAGGGGGAGATCACGCGGGTCAAGCATCCCCAGGAGGAGAAGAGCGTTCTGGGGAGCGCATGAAATTTAGGAGTCATGGAGGCCGTTCTGGTGGCAACCGTGAGGGCTTCTGGAGGGAGAAGGAAAAGAAAAAGGAGCCATGAAAAGATAAGGAGGACAGCACGGGCTCTAGGAAATGGGGCTCGGTGGAGGCTGGTTTCGGAGAATATTTGGAGGACTCGGCGACCAGCCCTCTCAAGCAAACCCACCAGCCAAGCATGGTGGGGAATGAGGAGGCTAGAAGGAAGTTGCTTAACGAAGAGAAGGCTGGTACGACTGGTATTCCACCACCGCCACCAGCATATGTGTCCCCTAGAGACAAGAAGGAGGCGAAGAAAATCGCGGAGGAAAACAAGAAGGATCAAGCATCGGCGGCCTCCAACGAGGAGGACCGCCGGGAGCAATGAGTTGCCTTAGCTAGAACTGTCGCGGCTTGGGAAATGCCACGACGGTCAAGGAGCTTCGCGATATGGCGAAGAAGTTTGCCCCGACCGTGCTATGTGTTCTTGAAACTCAAGTGCACCATGCACGGGTAGAAGACCTTAAAAGTACTTTAGGTTTTGATTATGCATTTGCTATAAGTAATTCAGGGCGCAGTGGAGGCCTTGGCATTTTCTGGAATAAAGAAACTAGAGTGGAAATTTTACCCTACTCCCAGTATCACATAGACATAATTATTACTGAGAGTGGGGGTGATCCCTGGAGACTCACATGTGTTTATGGTGAGGCACAGGTGCTGGAACGCCACAAGACATGGGAGATGTTAAAAGTTCATCTGTGCGACGTCATCGTTGCCATGGATGTGCATTGGTTACTTCAATGAAGTTCTTCTGCAATCGGAGCATGAAGGGAGGCATGAAAGAAGTTGGAGCCAGATTGCGGGGTTCCGCGAGGCGGTCGATGTGTGCGGCCTTTCTGACCTTGGCTTTGAAGGATGTCGGTGGACGTACGAGAAGCGGGTTGCGGAGGCGCCTATTGCCGCCGTGTCACGGCTGGATCGCGCTGGCGTGTGTGGACTGGTGTGCTCCCTTCCCGCTAGCATCGGTCCACCATTTTACCTCGGTGGCATCGGACCACGGTCCCATCGAGCTCAGATGGGCGGAGAAGTTGAGGACGAGGCCACCGAACAAGCAGTTCAGGTATGAACTAATGTGGGAGACTCATGCAGGTTTTCATGATACCCTATCCCAGGCTTGGAAGGATCACCCGCCGGCATTAAATCTGGAGGGGCTACTAAAGAAGATATCTCATATATCCAAGTATCTTGGTGGTTGGGAGAGGACAACCTTCGGTAATGTGAAAAGAGAACTGAAGGTTTTGCATAAAGATCTTGAGTGTCTTCCGCACAGGTTGAGCCCATCTCATGAGGAGATCAAAATTGCTGATAAAATTGTTGAGCTCAATTACCGTGAGGAGATTATGTGGAAGCAACGATCGCGTATCACCTGGCTCACGGAAGGAGACAGGAAACTTTTGCCAACAAAACCGTTGAGTTTTTACATCATGTTAGTATGTGACTTGACAATCGATTCATATTCTTCACCAAAATGGTTGACTCTTAAAAATGAAGACCAGTCCGTCGCACTGTATCAAGGCCCTATTTGGTTTAGGGACTTTTTACTGATATAGTTTATTCAAAGTCCTTTTTTTCCCTTTGAAACCAAACAGGGTGACTTTTTTAAGACTTTTTTCTTATTTCATTTCAAAAGACCCAATGGCCTTGGAAGTTTTTATTAGTCCCTAAGAGTTTAAAAAAGTTTAGTCATTGTCAACCAAACAGGACCTAAGTTATATACCATATCAATGGTAAACTGATATAGTTTATTCAAATTTTTGACATTGCAGGAAGCTTTGACTATGCCTCCCGACCGATCCTCTTTTCTTTTCTTTTCTTTTCTTTTTTCTTATTATACTTTTCATTTTGTGATCCAGGCTGCTTATCTGTTTGTCTGTCTGGTAGGAATGGTCGACCATCACGAGCCAATTCGTTAACGACTCACAACTTGTAAAGAAAAAAAAAAAAATCAAGGCCTAAAATTCTGTCTTAAAAGAACTTCGGATACTTATTGGAATTTCTTGCGATAGCATCTTAATCTTGAAACTCAACAATCGGAAGCTTATTACAAAATACTTACAAATGAAGCTATTGGCTATACATATAGCAGAGTTACCTGAATGTGTCCATTGCATCATATCATTCAACCACCTATCATCAATCTATAAGCTGAATGGCGGAGAAAGACCAGGCTAGAATCGTAGAATGAGAAGGAGAGAAATAAAATGTGCATGGAAACCAATTATTCCAAACCGATGATCGATTGACGCAGGGCTACAGCTGAATCGACTCAAGCGCCTTCGATTCTGCTGGAAGAGTGCGTAGTGGCTTTTCCATCAGCGAGGAACTGATATGCATGGATGGCCATGGTGTTACTCTCTCAAGTTTCAGTCTCAGACGATGGTGCAGGGCCCGGGGTACTCGTCCTCGACGGGGATGTAGCACGGCTTGGGGTAAGGGTACGGCGGCGGGCAAGGCGGCGGAGGGCACGGCGTGCACGGCGGCGGAGGACATGGCGTGCACGGTGGCGGAGGGCAGTACCTTTTCTTCTTCTTCTCCTCTTCCTCTTTCTTCTTCTTCTCCTCCTCCTCCTTCTTCTTCTTTTCCTCGGCCTCCTTCTTCTTCTTCGCCTCCTCGGCCTCCTTCTTCTCGTCAACAACCGACACCACCTCCGCCGGATGCTTCGCCTTGCGCAGATGCTCCACGATGACCACCACGTCCACGTCTCCGATCACGGTGAGAGTGCTCTTCTCGTCGTCGTATGTCAGGGACGTGATCCCTGTAGTAGGCACCGTTATCAGTCAGTTCATGACCACACCCTTGAATGAATGACAAATGCATACACAGAAATAAAGATTGACCATGGCTAGGGGGACAAGGGTAAATTCACCTTTAACTTTTGAGGCGATCCCAAGGACGCAGGTTTTGCACTTCTTGCAGGTGATCGCCACCTTAAGCACTATCTGACGATGATGCAGAGAAGAACAGTGAATAGACCATAGAAAATTCGAGGAACGAAGGGATCAAGAAAATCTAAATGCTAACCTTCATCGCCGCTGCTGCAAGGTTGACTCTCTAGATATACTGCTTGTGGTTACCAATTGGCGGTTCTTACATATAGTTCGTTTGTGCAATGAGCTCAGCCGAAAGCCTCTTCTCTGGTTTTATCAAAAAAGCCTCTTCTCTGCTATATGTAGCTTTATACAAGCAGCAGGAGGTCCTTTGGTGGAGGTTACATGCCATGCCATGCATGGTTTGGACTTTGTCAATGGTCCATAGACAGAGCGATCATTGGGAGAGGCAGCGGTGTGATGAGGCCAACAATCCCTTGCAATAATTGCTGGTCGACTCTACCAAAGTACCAAGTAAGTCAAGCACTACCACGTAGGTGCAGCTCTTACATATATAAGAGACATGTCGTTGGAGTTATTTTGAAGCACTATGGAGTTGAGATACATGTATCTAGATTTCCCTATCATCACAGGATCTGCCAAATCACTCCAACTGGCGGTTTTCGCTATAAAATGCTGCAGCAACAAGTTGGTACTCCAACAACCAGTTCAAAGAATATAATCTCCAGCAAGTTAATCATAGCGAATGGATAGATAATGCATATTCACTAGTTTCTTTGTACATGGGCAGTGAGATAGTATTATTCTTGGTTTGTTGCCATGCCGACAAGTACTGGTATTTATCAGTAGATGTCAATAATTAGCTACTACTAGTCTAGTACTCTTCTTTTCAGTTGGCTTAATTTTAATTAGAACAAGACAAGTTGAGCAGGTGGCGGTGGCGGCATGGAAATGTCAGCAACTAAACTAGTACTCGTGCTTGGGCATTATTTGTAGGTTTTATCTATGGTGCATTGTCGTAGAAACTTGGGCGTCGCTGCCATCATCTCATCCTGGATGTTGGTTCCTAAGGTTCCTGGGAATCTAATAAGATAGCCGGGTAGGTGATAAATTAGAGGAACTGAACAAGAAAATGACAGCCCATCCTTCTTTTTTTCCCCTCAAATGACCTTTTTTTTTTCGTTTGAAAACATAGTCCACATGCAAAATTTTTGCTGCTTTAGCACAACACCTAGTCCCCTTGAAAAGTAATAATTTTTTTTTTGAGATTGAGTACACTTGCAGACACTTAACACAGCACAGCCACATGAACACCTCGCAAACCCTATCCCTATGAGCACCTTGAAGGACCGAGCCGGCAATCTTAAGTTCAATTAGCCTAATGGCCCGAAAAATCCTGGAATAAACCCATATATAAGTCGATCTGGTGAGGTTACATTAGAGAGAATCTAATCAGGTGGCATAGATACATATTCCATCAGGAGGGCGATAGTACTTTTACATGCAACCAAAGGTCCCACGCACTCAAGTCTAAATTAAACATGAATGGTGTGTTTAAATTACAAGAAAGAAAAAGGGGTGACGAAATGGAAATTTTGTGATCACCGACCTGAACCAACAAATGAGCCTATTTTCAAAAGCGTGCTATCATGCTATGCACGTTCTGCATTAAGAAATTAGAGTTCACACAATTACAACCCATAGCAAACGATGACGAGATGTCAAAGTACCCTAGAACCAAACATTGAACAAGAGGTGCGGCGCTGGCTTTAACGGCGGAGCTACTTAGTCACAATTGTGCTACTGAGCAATCTAGGAGCGGAGCAAGGCGGCCGAAACCGGCTGCACACCATTCATCGGCTTGAACCCGAATTTTCACAATCAAACTGTGGTGGCGAGTTGGTGATGCCATCGAAGGTTCTACGGTTGCACTCCTTCCAAACTTCCCATTGACAAACAACACAATTCATGGAAGGATCTGGTACGCGTAGCCTTGATTGTAGCCACCAGTTAGCGAGCGATGAGGTGGAAGACGGACACAGATGCTGCACCCGGCGGGCGGAGTAGGCAGAACCATAGCTCCCTTGTGTACACACATGAGGCAAATATGTGATCAGAGGACTCACCCTCCTGGGAGCACAACACATAGTCCGTTGTTGGCTATAGGCCATGACGCATTCGGTGTTCAGCGGGCCAGACGATAATGAAGGGTGAGCCAGAAGAAGAATTTAACACCCAAGAGCTCGAAGGAGCTGGTGAAGAAGGCGCGATAGGTCGACAAGCTTGTGTACTCGCCGTTGGCTGTCCATTTACAGACGAATCGGTAGGAGGTGCCAGGCTGGAACATATGAGCCTTCGTCTACAACCGAGAAACGAACACCATCACCGTACCTTATATTGACTTGCGGTTGAACACATGTTCAGCTAAGGAGGCTGTGTTTTAATTTGTTCTTTGATTCAAGCACCAAATCAATCACAACTAGAATTTTAGATTCCTCCTACATTCAAAATTTAGTATAAATTTTTCCTACTAAATGTGTCCTAATTCCATATACTATTACTAGTGGTAGTATTTTAATACTTCTTGACAATACTAAGAGAATTCCACCACTTTGATAGTAAATGGTACACAAGTACTAGATTTGTGGTTTATTTTTTGCTGGGCTCGAAAGCATCCATGTGGAGGGGTAGCCCAACACATTTACACGACCTATCGAAACTTGTCAAGAAGAAGAAAAACTTCGAAGAGACGGTACACATGAGGCAATAGTGAGAACCTATCATGGACTCATAACATGTGTACATGCAAAACCATGAAGGACATGCAATTTTTCTTTCATACTATTACTCCTAAATTTATACAGCAGTCACATTTGTCCTATGATTTTGTATACACGTGTCATAATCTGTTGTGTGAGTTCTCACAATTGCCTCATGGGGACTGTCCCTACTGATTTTGTTTCCATATAAGGGTAGGTCCAACGTGGAACTCGTCCGAATCATTTCTATTGCTTAGGTTTGAGCCAAGATATAATAAAGTTGGGAGGCAGTTTCTCATTCTATATTTTTTTTTTTTTTTTGTAATTTTTCATTTGAGAGGACAACAAAGTACTAAATTTGTTCTAAATTATAAGACTTTTTGGCTTTTCTATAATATTGTTTTTACTATGTATCTAGACATAGTGTATATCTATGTGCATGCAAATACAACGTATCTAGAAAAGTCAAAACGTCTTATAATTTAGAACGGTGGGAGTAGCTAATAAAAGTATTTGTGAAGATTTGTGAAGAGTTTTTTTTTTTTTTGGAGGTTCTCATTAGGCTTAGCCTCCAACAAGAAGCCCAACAATAATCTTGGACCCAAAATGGGCCAACAAGGCACTGTGCGGGAGGGCATATGTAACTCTTGTTTTCACACGTGGTTTCTCCAATAGCAAAGATGTCGTATTTAGATAATAACAATAATCCAAAATTCCTGAACCAGCACACTAACCTCTTTAGCCCTTTTTTTCACCCAAATCGTATAGGCCCAAATGAAGAACCAAACTACATAACCTCGTTTTAGCCCAAACCATCCCCAGGTTGAGATACTAGCAGTGACATATTATACTGGTGTTGAGACAGTGCACACCGGAGAAGAAACGGCAGTAGTATACTATAAACCAACAACCAGAACGATCATCGGCCAGCTAATTATACGTCGTCAACATCTCACCACTGCGCGGTGAACAACTAAACTTGAGTTTGTTCGCATCCTGCGTGCGTGCGCGAGGCTGTAGTTGCTGTCACGTCCACCTGCTGCTGGTCACTGATTTAAACCAATCCACCGGCGGCCACTTGAATGAAAGCTGAACGCGCAGTTTCCGCCGCGGGTTTTGGCGTATCACTCAACTACAGCGGAGGTTCACCGGTTCATGGAAGAAGTCGCAACGGAGGGTCGGGGGTCGGTGCCAACTGCCGAACCGCACACCGTACGTGGACTAACTCTGCACACTGAAACGAGAACTTGTGGGCACAGCTGAAAGTTGTTGTTGTGGTGCATGCGTGTAATCTGGACAATTTACATGCGTATGTATTTCCACATGATCCAGAGTGATACATCCAGCAGCAAGCTACGTACTCCTATATCTGCATCAATGGATGGATGGATCGATCCTCGATGAGGTGCTCTGTAGCACCTGCCTCTAGCTAATCCATTGGCTGGCAGCTAGCCAAAACAATGATCTCCGCACTCCGCACCCGATCCACCGGACCACCGCCGGCCCATGCATCGCGCACGACCGGTCAGGCCACGTACCCGAGGAAGCTGCACGAAACAAACAAACACCAATAAAAAAGCCTCGCTTTGTGAGATCAGAGATCACGCATAAACGGGGAGCACACGGCCGTGGCGCAGAGGTGTGCAGCAGAAGTGGAGACCGGCCGGCGCACGGCAAGCACAGCACGCACCTGATGGGCCTGGCGACGGCGTGGCGCGGGGCGAAGAGCGCGCGGAGGAAGAGGCTGGCGCCGTGGAGGAGCACCACCACGCTGCTGCACCCCACAAGCAGGAGCTCCAGCATGCTTGCCGTGACGCTTCCTTCCGCTTGCTCCCCTCCTCCTGCTTGGCCTTGGACTCGCGGAGCGTGTGGGCTTTTCTCCAGTGGTGGAGCGACCGAGCGCAGATTGGGAGGAGGAGGAGTACAGCCGGGCTTTAACTGATGAGAGGATTTTAAGGTGGTGTGGCGTGTGGGTAGAAGAGGTTTCTTTGAAGCAAAACCAGATGATCCGGCCGGCCGGACGGACGGGAGGTTTCTTGCTTCCTCTCGATCTGGTGTGATTTAAGTACGTGTGAGAGAGAGATCAGAGACGGCAACAGAAAGGGACAGCTTCCTTTTTCCTATTTCCTTGGCTTTCATCTCACGGTCACGGCCCGATGGTGATGCTGTTGCTTTCGGACAAGTTATTATTGAGAGTGGTTTAATTTATTCCGTTGTGTTTGGACTTTGAGTTTGGACGGGGACGGATAGGAAGAAGGATGAATTTGTTCTGGATAGGAATGATAGGCCGGGGCCGACACGATCGATCCGCCGGTGCTGTCCTGTTCAGTCATCAGCTCGATCATGTCCAACCCGGTTTTATAAAAGGGACGGCAGATCAGACTATTCGTTTGACAAATCTCGTATGATTGGATGGATAGTTTCACTGCTCAACTCTAATCTAAAATAACATAGAGTAGCTTAGATTAGAGTTCCAGTTGTTGCTGAACATGAGCTGCGTTTCCGGGGTCTGCTTGCCGCCGAGGTCGTTGTCGTCTCCGGCAGATGCTTTTGCTTTGCCGCCGAAGTGGTCGTCGTCTTTTCGGCAGATGCTTTGCTGCCGAGGTTTGGTTTGGACGGATCTTTGCCGTCTGAGGTCTAGCGGATGCTTTGTCGCCGTTGTCGCCTATGGCTCCGATCACTGCTAGCTACCTAGTTGTGGAGTTTTTGGTTGTAATAGGATTATGTCGGGATTGTTAGTTGGAGGTTTCGCCCCACCCCTCTCCTATCGTTTCTTGTAATCTCTGGATTATTTGCGAATCATATGTAATTTTTCACTTCTCTTAATACAGTACGTGCTAATGCACGCTTTCGAAAAAAAAAATTGTTGCTGAACTGTAATAGGTATGCAGTAAGCCAGTAACCGTCGCATTAGAATACAGAGCAATAATGTTTATTTGAGACTCCTGACACATGACAAGGCCGGGGGTTATGACTTCCCCTACTCTGCATATAGACTTGTAAAGCACGAGTGCTCCTGTAGTACTTTCTTCAGTTTTCACATGATAATGTTGCTATTTGCAACAACGGATATTCACCATTACCAATCTTCTATGACCACTTTCGTCTCGAAGTGACAGTCAAAAATGGTTCTCATGATTTTGTTCAATGTCTTGCAGGCGCTTTAGTGATCACTAGTGGTTCTTTTTTTTCTGAATTCATGAATGAACCACCATGGGCTTTGTATAACACTACCATTCAGAGCAGCCTGAACCATGATCCCAGGAACGGGAAGACTGCCACCAACAAGCGCATCGTCAAGAGTGGTGCCTGCTTGTATCTGGTACTGCCAGTGCCCAGCCCCGTCGTTCTTGGCATCCGCCGTCGTCTTGGAGTCGGAGGAGCTCCTACTCCCTGCTCTCCGACACGCGGCGGTATAATCCGCATCTTCCTCACTAGTCGCTGAAGGCCACGATTCAGCGTTGCCAGCTGAGAATATGAGTTGCTGCTCCTCTTCGCCTCCTGGCTGGCAGCAGCAGTGTTGTTGTTGTCCAGAAGCTCATCCCATCCTCCATATCCGCCACTGCCCCTGTTCTTGATGTTATCATCAGCTCCAACAGCAGTTGAGGCAGCATCAGCAAAATCTTTAGAAACCCATGACTGATAGTTGCGCCTCCTTCTCCTCCCCTCATAATACCTGCTGCTGCTGCTGTATTCTTCCTCTTGGAATGGTCTCCTCCACCTGTTATTTTTCTTGAAGAACAGCATCCACCAGTCATCGCGGTTGCCTTTTCTCCTAAGCAGAAATGATGATATGGCCGACTGACTGAGCGGGATCGCCATGGCAATTAGAAAGGCCTTTAGACCCGTTGCAGCAAACATGGACGTAAGCATCACCGGTACAAGGACTCCGTACGTCTTATATACCTATAGGCACACGTACAGAAAGCAGCAGGCCATAGATCAGTCACTACGACAACAACGAAGCACAGTTATTCGTTCGTTGATTTTATTACAGTACTGATCTGATATGCATGCTAAATTATTACTGATGACATGAAGAGCAGCAGGAACGGAAGCTGATAAGTCTGGGTTAATTGATTGTAGTGAGAGCAGTTAAGAAAATCATTGATGACATATAATCAGAGAGAGAGAGGAATAACAAAAACGTATGTAGCACACCTTGGAGAACCAGGACTCGTGGAATAGCTCCTCGGCCCAGCCAAATCCGGACACCGCAGCCTCACCCTTGTAATCGTAATCGTAATCCTCTAGTGAAGAGGAACGGTAATCTTCTTGGCTGCTGTCGCGGCCGGACCACCACCACCTCCTCCTCGCCGCTCTGCTGCTCGTGGTGGTGTCTCTTCTTCCATGGGCGTTGCCGTTGGACAACCACCAGCTGGAGCAGCGGTGGCGGAGGTAGGAGGAGAGAGGAAAGGGTGGTTTGCCTGGTGGTGCTGGAACCGGAGGCGCAGGGGCAGCAGCTACTACTGTCAGTCGGACGCCGAGGCCAATGTCGAGCATTTCTTCATTGCGTAGATTCATGGCAGAGTTAAATTTATTTCAGAGGATCATGGAAGAGCTGAGGGACGTACGTTAGGATAGATCAAAAAATTGAGGCGGTGGTTCTGGAGAGTAAAGAGATGGTCCATGATAGGCACTCTCAGGAGAAAGCTGAGGACGTTCTAGTTTGCACTCGGAAGGTTTCGATAAATTGGTGGATCAGAGTATCTCTCAATTTAGGATTTCTGACAAAATTGTAAAAAAAAAAAAACTTCCAATAACTATCAGCTCGGACTATCAATTTTTTAGTACCAGGGAAAGCTGAATCCCTGCACGGTGGTGGTTTTTCTTTCGAAAGCAGACTCTTGCCCGTATTGCATTAAGGGAAGTGAGAAGTTTCTTACATCCTAATAAGCCCTCTTAGCGAGTTGCTTGAGAGTTGAGAAGGCTAAACACAACACCGGCTTAAACAGTGGTGCTTAGAGGGGTATACTATGGGATGAAACTAATGTGCGACTAATACGACTTGGACGGCTTATCGGTCCTTGTCCAGCCCAACAAGCCCGCACGGTGGTGGTGTTGCTCGTCAATGTATTATCTTGCTCGCGTCAATGTATTATCCTGCTTGTGCCAGGCTTCCAGGCAATATGCTCCCTCACACCTTGTCTACTGGCTCCACCTCCGCAGCCAGTGCCGCGTGCACTCCTTCCAGTTCCACACCAGTCTCAGTTGGGAGTTTCATTGCGTTGTTTCCAAAAACTGTCATGTCATATGAAATAAAATAAAACTTGAATAAAACCTACTCTTAATGGAGAGTTTCATTTTGTGGTTTCATAGATATTTAATTTCATGACTCAGAGAAAATTGGTATTCGTGTCAAGAGAGTTTATCTAAATGAAACCCGTTATCTCTTTTCTTAAATACATAGGTCATCAAAAGTGCCTATGTGGCAGTATAATGAACGAAACTCCCACTGATATTGACCTTACACCACGGCTGGTAGGTTGGGAGTAGGAGGCCGCTGCGATGGTTGGTCGTGTACGCTATAAACCTCAACGGATCCTCATCTCCTACACCAATGGCGTCATCTCCCCCACCGTGTTTGACCATTACCACCGGAGCTACGAACTTGACAAATAAGGAAGGACGAAGCTCATGGAGCTATTTGCTGACTTCAAGGAGGAGTTGCATGGGGACGATGATTGTAGGAGAGTTTCATGTCGTAGGCTGGCGTAGGTCGACTCTTTGATGGGGTTGGACAACAAGGCGTCGTGGACATCCGAGGAGATGGACACCTTGCTCTTCATGACTTCGCTGGGACTTCATGACTTCTTGTTGGACATGAATGAGATGATGGACGATCGCCTCATTGGAGGAAGATGCGTCGATGATGATCGCTCCTTCCCCGCCCTACAGCCTACACAACTACAGTGGAAGGCGACCAGGAGGATGGCCTCTTTGTAGGGTTGTTCAAGCCCATCCCTGCTCCAATCCTCCAGAGACCGGCATCACCCTCTCTAACTAGCAGGAAACATAAGAGGAGGGTGTGGGCCGCGCCCACCCGCTCGAGTGCACGCCAAGCAACTTGACCATTCACGGTCCGGTCACCGAGCACAAGCTTATGCGTGAGCTTTCCATCATCGATGGCAAGTCAACGGCATTGGCTCCAGATGCAGCTGTCGGGGCGAAAATAATCGCCCACGAACATTTTGGCCCAAGGAGGACAAATGGCCCATCTACCCGAGGGGATCTCGCCCAAAACCAACACCGGGCCAAATGACCCCGGGCGTATCTCACGTCACAGCCAGCTAAAAGAAGAGCATAAACCGTTGGTCACCCGATCTACAAGCTTGGAGGAATCAACAAGCACATCACCTTCCAACCCACGTAACGGCCCATGACGGCCCCTCTACAAACACTCGATGGACTCAACACGCCCAATCGATCAAGGGCTTGTAACCCACGGTTTGGGCCATGGCAAAGAGCCCAGTGGAAACACGTAAGTAGCCCAACACGGTTCTTTGTTGGAGTCATCAAAAACATGGAGAAGAAGGACCGAAGGCGACCATCATACTCGGGCTTGATGAAACCAGTCACAACCCGGCCAGTCCAACCTCAACCGTAGAGGTGTTTCGATTTAGCAAACTTACTCGCACCACGGCTTATCCCTCGCCCGAGACGGGAGACCCCCGGGACACAATCCCCCTCGCCCGGGCGAGGAGGCCCCGGGCGTGAAACCTCCGTCTCGCCTGAGGGCAGGAGCCTCGGGGTACAACATCTCCGTCTCGCCCGAGGGCGGAAGACCCCGGGCGCCCCTTGGGAACGACGACCGAGTAGTGGGGGCAGCCGCATTAAATGCTCCTGCCTCACAGGCTACAGTGACAGGGCAATCGATTGCCCTGTTATCTCCTCGCGTCCCCCATCGATGGGACGTAAAGGGAGCGGTCACTTAACACGCCACCGCGCACGGGAAACCATGACCGCCTTTGTTCATCTACCAAACGTTCCACCTCCCTGCCACGTACTCGATGGCCCTCGGGGTCTTGACACGCTGCTACAGTGCTACCAGGAGAAGTCCATCGACCAGCAAGGTCCAGGGGGGCCCTCGGGCTCTCAGGGCTCCTCTTCCAACTGAAGGACACGTACCCAAGCGACTCGATGCGTGTCCGCAAGCCAACGCTCCAACAGGGACATCTGAGCCTAGCCTCGGGCATGCATCTATACAAGGACACGAACAGTAGACACCTTAGCACTTGTATTCGACACGTATTGTACACATTATCTCTCTTTTCTACTATAAAAGAGAGAGTAATGGCACAGGAAGACGGATTGACTCTATTAGGTTTTCACACTTAGCCATCTCAAATCCCGGGGTTGAAACTCTCCTTCATCCCCTAACTCACTTGTAACCGCTTTGGTTCCCGTGCACATTGGTGCGAGGTAATACGAGAAGTCACACTGCTGGACGTAGGGCCCACTGGCCTGAACCAGGATAAACCCTTCGTCTCCATCTCGCACACGCCATCTAGTAGGGAGTGCACGGCCTATAAATTTATTGCCGGTTCTTGGGATACCCCGGTTCTCAAAACCGACAAAGAAATGATTTCTGACCTATATTGACGGGGAGCTTTCTAAGTTACTTTGTACCGTTGCGGTGAGCCGAGTCTGTAGAGATGAAGATGTAGATAGAGCAGCAACAACTCTTCGACTTTTAGGTCGCTATTTGTTGTCATTTGTACCTAAGCCCCGAGTCGCTAAATTTGGTTGGAAACTTCTAGCCTCCTTTTTTTTTTGATAAAGCATACCTGTATTAATTAAGGGAAAAGCAATACAAGTACACCATATAAGGATACGTATGACGGCTACCACGCCTATAATCTATAAGGACCCCAAAGAAATAAGAAAATTACAAACCGGTCCTTAGACCCTTCCAAACGGACACACCGCCGCAACCGCCGCCGCCGAAGACCGCCGCCACCACCGCCGCCACCAAACCTGAAGCACCAAAAAGCGGGAAGGAAGAAACCCCCGTCGTTGAGGTGGACCGCGAGAAGACGCTTCGATGTCGCAAAAAGCGAAGAAGTCGTTGAACGCCCATCCGTCGGGATCACTATCCGTGTTGAGACGACGATAGTGGAGCCGACGATAGCATCCTCCGTCGCGGTGAAGCCGAATCCGGTCGAACCACCAATCTTTCCCGAAGACCCGCAGCCACCACCGCATCCACGAAAGTAGGGGCCGGGAGCCTCCATGCACCAAGACGCGAAGACCTCGCCAGCCGAACACTCCTAAACAAGATCCAAGAACGGACCTTATCTCCACACCCTCGTCGTCGGCGCTGGAGACTAACGCCACCGAGACGGGAAGAGAGCGAGAGGACATTATTCCCGGACGACGACGCCGCCGCCGCCGCCTCAACGCCATCGTCGGAAACCGTAACATAGACCTAACCCTAACCCTAGTTCCAGGGACACACCACCTACTCGAGGAAACACCGGCCACAACCATTGTCGGGCATGGAGGCCAGCTCCCTCACCCACCAACGCGTCGACAAGGACGCCGACGGGGGGGAGCCGTGCGGCGGCGTTCGTCTAGTTGGGTTCGCTCGTAACAAAAGAAAATGCATTTTGAATGTTTTAACTTCTGCAGTACTATGAAGTTTATGGAAGCTTTGAAACGATGTTTGTTTTAGTGGCTTGGTTGGTAAAGTATGTATGGATCATATTTTTTCATAGATAAAATTGGCTTTTTTTACAACAAAATTGGCTAAGACCTTAGTTGGTTTTAGGAACTTTTTGATGTTGAGATAAAAAAATCTCTTTTAGTTCCTAGAAAACTAAACATGAGTGACTTTTGTAGGACTTTTTTCCTAAAACTGAAAAAGTCATAGGACTAATTAACCAAACATGGTCTGTTTCTTTTTGTCCTGTGGACAAAAGAAAGTGCTGAGGACCAAGGTAGTGGCCCTAGGATATGGGCCTAGGGCCACGCCCTGAATACCCTTTACGTATACATGTAATTTTGTGGCCCAAATAAAAATAGTCTTAGCGTTGGGCTAGATTCTACTGCCAACGGGCCCAGTTTCAGCATCTCTCGTCTCCCTCGCGGCCTTGCCCGACTCCACAACAACGAGTCTGCGCGTGCGGCGTGCGCCGTGCGCCGCAATCCCCTACCGCCCGTTGGCGTTCCTCACTGTTTGCCGCCGCATCAACCCAGCAGAGAGGGTTTATTAGGCGCAGCGAGACCACCGTCGGCCACCGCATCTCGCACCCAAACCTACCGCCTCCCTCGTCGCCGCCGGCGGGCCGCCATGGTGTCGCAGCACGGCATCCTCCTCGCCGTTAACATCATCTCCGACCACTTCGGCCCCCTCGTATCCGTAAGCCCGCATCCGTCCTCTCCCCTCCTTCTCCAATCTCCTCTCCCCCCGTTCCTCGCACGCTCGCGGAGCGACGCGCGAATGCGCTGCCCTGACACCCGCCCGCCGGGTCCCTCTTTCGCAGAAAGTGTGTGGCTGCCTTCTGCGCCACGGCGCGCTGTCGCTGCTGGAGATCGTCCGCCGCCTCGAGCTCTCGTCCAGCCAGGTGAAGAACTCCCTCCTCGTCCTCATTCAGCACAACTGCGTCCAGGCCTACACAACCCCCAGAGGCAAGCCCCTCTGCGAAACCTTTGCTTGTACATAGCATCTGATTTGGTGCATTATCAGCAATTTGATGCCACTATTGGGTGCTTGCAGGGGGTGGCGATAAGACGGTGACGCTCTATTTGGCCATCTTCGACAATGTCCTGCACCGGCTGCGCTTCTCGAAGTTCCTTTCTGTCATCCGTGTGGATATTCCAGAGGTAGTTTATATAAGTTTGATTGCAATAGTTTTGTTTATGCTGTTACATTTTAAAATTGAAACTGGTATAATCACTCATGACAGTTCTTCTGTAATTGCTGAAGTCAATATGGAGTAAAAGGTAGGTGGATGTGGTTGTTTCGTAGATGCATCTTCACCTTGTCCAGTGTTCCAGAGTAGTGGTACGGGCCACTTGAGCTATGTTACACGAGTACGGGTACGGGTATCCGATACAATACGTATCGGATACGCGGATACGCACTTTCTTAGTGCTACACTGAAGATTTGTCAGGACAACCTAGAATGTGCACCATTAGTTATCTGGTGCCTTGGGTAGTTAGCACTCGACGTTGTCATTGACATTGATGCATTCATAATATTTCAAACTGTACTTGTTATTTGGAGAATAGTGGGTAGCAAATGTTTTTCTATCTGGAACTTTGCATTTGGCATGATCAAGCTAGCAATGCTGGACATATTATTCTCCCTCCTCCAATCCAATGGTATCTTGTTTGGACTTTGGATGCTTACTACACCCGTTTTGTAGGATCTGAAATATTCCATTTCATGTTCTGTTATGGCCTGGGTTAGGGGGCTGTGCTGTATGAAAGGATTGAGAGTCTTGGAGGGTGAATGGATGCTGAACAGGACACTTGAGAATGGGCATATGCTTGGACGGTGGCACCCAAACACAAGACCAACGGGCAGATGATGGTCTATTAAAATAATATTATTTCAAAAAATTCAGAACCTAGATATGTAAATCCAATCTAACTAACAACACATGTAAAAGTTGGACATATATGTCATATAGTAACAAACTAATGTCGCTGCATCATCCCTCCTGCTGATCTGTATTCCTTGGACAGCCAACTGGCCTGACATGTCCCCACTCGTAGAGGTTGAGTATGTTCAGCATATTATGTCTTGTTTGCATCCTAAACTTGTATGAGTTATAACAAGTGTTAGAAAGCATTTGGTTACCATTGACCATATATGTTCAAATTGATCAATTAACCTTAGAGATAGAAAGTGCAACTTATGATGCCCATCCTAAATATTCGATTTAATAACAGGCATAGTCTTAACTCTTAACATCAACTTCTCTTTAGTCAATGTACTACCATCACTGAATTGTCATTCACCCCATTTTATTCTCTATCAGAAAGAAGCATTTGTTGTAACTTTAGGTCCCAACATATTTTGTTGTAGTTCGCTTTTTGATGACTTTTTGCAACTTCGCAGTCAGAAGTTCTTCTCGAAGGATTACTACAGAATGGTAGGCTAACATTTGAGCAACTTGTGGAGCGAACAAAATTTAAAGTACAAGAAGGTCAGTATTTTTTATTGTTGTGGTTATCTGACCATTCTTTGCTCTTTTGTGATAATGTTTGCTTTCTTTTTTTTGTCTGAACTTTGGCCTTTTTAGCCATAACATTTTCAAAGTTATCCTTCCATTAATGTGTCAGTAAATGACTAAATGTTTCAGGCAGCCCCTCACCAACAAGGGAAGAAATACGAATGAACTTCAACAAACTTGTATATGCGCATTATGTGGAACATTGCCCAAAGCCAGAACCTTTTTTCGATCCTCTTGCAGTTGAACAACCTACATCCACAAGGAAACGAGCTCCTAAAGTAAGTCCCTTTCATTCCTTATTAGACGTCATGGTTATCAGTTTGTAGTTTTTTAATCTGATCATATTCTATTTCATACTCCTTTTGTTTCACAGTAATATTCTATTTTCTTGGAATGTGTTGTTTTATTACCGTATTATAATAGAGAAGCCATTTGATAGGGCCATGCATGGTGAGATATAATGGAATGTCTTAGATTTGCATGGTGAGATATAATGGAACGTCTTAGATTTAGTGCCTTAATTTTTGTGGGTTTGGACTTGTATTGTGTAGGGATTGACAAAAATGACTAGCCTACTCATAGCCAAAAAATGTAAGGACAAGTTACATACTCCCTCCGTCCCAAAATAAACGGCGTTTTGGGTTTTTCGTGCCACAAGTTTGACTCGATTTGTAGAAAATATGTAGAAGATTTAAATCTCCAAATAAATTTGTTAAAAACTAGATCAAAAGATCTTTCCAATGATACTAATTATGTAATATAAATATTAATCCTATTTTAATATATAATTGCGGTAGATGTTTCTCGGGAAGCGAAAACGTCATTTATTTTTGGGACGGAGGAGTATTCATCAACAGCCCACAACCAAAACAAGATGTGCACAATTCCTTGTCATGAGGGGGCAGCAGTGTGTTGTCTCCTTCTATCCCTGCTCTGGGGTGCCTCAATCAAGGCACATCTTGATCTTGTTATATATGTTATAAATATACATGATACATGATGATTGTCTGGGTTAACTGACAAATGTATCTTTGGGACAGAAGATTGTTGAGCCGGTTCTTTCACTTGAGCAGAAAGTTGTCTGTACTGCTGCTCTATCTGGACGCTGAAAGATTTTCTGAGATACCATACTTCATGGAAGGGTCATCGAAAGTGCAAATGATGGCCATAATGCTGTTGCTGGTAATAAGGTATTATGCTCTATTCAGTTATAGTGATCATCATGTTGCAATGCGGTGGTGTCATGCTATTACAATATTAAAGTGTAAATGCTGATCCTGATTCTGCTTTCCTATTGTTATTAAACTAGAAAAGGCAAACATGGTGTTTTAGCCTTCTAGGTTATTTGCTAATGAAAACTATAATTGACTGACTAACAAATTTTAACCGCATAGTCTAGGTGATACTTAGACCAAAATTAGCGCTGAACCTGTTTTCTTTTTGGCTTAAAATTGCTCCGTATAACACATTTGACTTTGATATATGTTAGAGGAGTCAAGAGTCTATTGGGCCTTAGCCCATTAGGGTTAATTAGTGGTTTGCTTAGGGACCAAGTCAAACCTCTCTATATAATGAGAGGAGACGTATCAATCTAAAATCAAGCAAGAGATTAGAAGGAAATCCCTTCTCTCTTGCCGGCTGTGGGCAGAGCCCTGCGGCCGGCGTTCCTAGTGCCCCATCCAGCCCCAAACCCTAGCCGCCGCCACCTCGTGAACAGTACCCGCTGTACTGTAGCACCGCGGGCACTGTAGCAGCCGCCCATCCCTCTCCTCCTCAATTCCCCTCAGCCCAATCCAGTTCATAACAATATAGGTCCAGATGAGCATGGTTTTTGTTATCCAAACTACTTTCTTACTTTGAGTTTAAACTTTTTCCACATAAATTTTCTGGTGTAGATTTACTATATTTAGTCTTACTGAGGATCATGTAGTCCCCGTCAGAATCCACCAAACTATGGACATATGTTTCCCCTTTTTTTGAGTTGCAATATTTCTTCTTTTCTGAGATATTAGCCATGCATTATCATTATGGTCCACCATTTTTGGGAGTAGATGTTTTCCTTTTTTGTTATAATTTATATCGTATTTGCCTTTTTATGGGAGCTTTAAAACATGAATCATTAGCTTTCATTCTATTTTGATACTAATATGTATGGGATATGTTACTCTGTTCATCTCCTAATTATATTATCATATTTTCCCAGCGAAAACATGAAGCGTTAGAAGTTGATGAAGAGGATTCGATAATTGCAGAAAGTGAAGTACTTTGGCGGATAAATTTTGAGAGGTTCATATTTTGTTTAAAGAAGAAGGTGTGCTTATGTTCCTGTAGCACTAATTTATACTTTTATAGCATATATGTAGTTGCATGTATTCATGTTTTTTCCCCTCTCTATTTGTGCTTCCATTTACATGCCTGCAGATGGGACTTCTTGAAGCAGGATCCTTGTATAGCTATAGCTAGATGCAAACCAATTCATTCTACTTTGTCTTTTCTCGTGAGCTAAATATTCTATTTTACCAAAAACAACAAGGGGCAACTTCTCTGAATAATATATCGTTAAATAGGATTAAGAGCAGAATGAGCTACAAAAAAGGCTTTACAAATCCATTTTTGAATAAAAGATATGTATATCAGAGGTTGGTAAATCAAACTGTCTTCTCTATTAAGGAAAAAAAGAAACCTTGGCCATTTAGAGATGTCCCCTTGCTTTGTCATAAGAGAAGGGAGTATTGAGCCCTTTCATTAGGTACTCACATAACATGATAACATGACCTGTGAGTACCTGGGTTCAAGCCTGCTTCTGGTTGGCTGCCTCTTAGGCTCTACCAACTGAGATAATACTTTTTTTATTATTTTCTCAAACATGGTGGAGAGCTGTGCATCATTATATTTGGAAGAACACCAAGCTATTTACTTTCGATGGTCAGCTCTCTCTATAAAGACATCTTACATAACCTTACCATCTGTTCCACTGAATTGTGTGTACTTGCACTGTAGTTATTATGTTAATTTTTAAAATCTTCTGAACAGCTCCACTCCAAAATTGTATCTAAAAAAAGCTCCACCCTAAGTTAGCTTCACATTTTTGTATATATATTTATTTGTATGTACATGCATGGGGTTGTTAACATCTCATTTACATGCGGATGCTTTTGAGAGAAGCATGATCTTGAACTTCCTACTGTTTACTCTTTCTTCCTGTACTGAAGTTCTGTGCAGAACGAAAGAAAGCAAAGATGAGGCTTGGAACACTTGCTATATGGGAAGCATTTTTTGAGGCCAATGTGACAAACAACGATAACAAGACTGGTAATACCCACTATCACTATATTAAATTCTCTCGTCACTAGATCCTCAAAGTATCACAGCGTTAAACAATATCAGAAACTGAGGCTAGTAAGTGTTTTAGTGAGCATTTTTTAGAATATAAAAACAAACACTAAATGCGACGTGGAGCTATAAGTTGGAACCCTGCGAAATAGGTCCCTAGTTAAAATATTCATAAGAATTCATGAAGAGATTATAAAATTTACTGTTTTATACTCAACCACAATGTGATAATTGTTCATTAAGCAAATAATTCTGAACCTTTCTCTGAACCTGTTACTTGATGAGTATGTCGTGTGTTTCATCTGATTCAAAATAGTTGAGCAACTACTCTACATGTAAAAGACCAAAGAGGCAGAAAATCTTGTTAAGAATGATATTTGACCATTATTAATGACATAAGAGGCCATTTGACATCTTTAATATCATCAGAGAGGCAAGAGATTAAAAAAGCATAAATAAGTACATTGTTGGTCTCTCCGCTAGACAACTGTTCTGAAATGAGGAATCCCAATAAACTGGTAACTTGAAATGAAGGAACTAATAGTTAGTTCTACACTGGTAAATGGCCTTGTTAAAGTTGCATTGTTTCATCTTTCTTCTGAGCCACTGACGCTAAATCTTAGCAGCCTGGAACGCGAGATGAGCCCACGCTCTGTATTGTGGGAACTTTGCCTTCAAATGAGGAAGTAGGAAATTAAGTCGTCCCAAATGCCATTAGATTGTCATCCGCCGGGACAATGAAACAGTGCAAAGAAACCAATGCAGGCAGCTTCCTGTTCCTCGCTGTATCTTGAGTCCAGACTGCGCCACCACCTAACGACGAGGTCAGCCAGGCCATAGTGCTGTGCTCATGTTGTGCTCCATAGGTGCATGTTGTGGGCTTGTGGCAGAGTTTTTGGGATGGCGAGTGAAGTCGATACCTCTAGTCTAGAGAGATTAAATGGAGCACGAGCTACATATTTTAGAGGGTCGTTGGCACAAGATGGTGGCTAGAGGTGTGATTTAAGGTGGTGCCTGCACCCTGTCGTTGCAGAGAAACAATGAGATGGAGAAGAGACGGTGGCGGGCGGTGCATGCATGTGCTGGAAAAGAGGAGATTAAGGGTAAAGAATTTGTGGTGGGCGGTGGTTTGTGAGTGGGTTTAATGGGCAACAAAATAGAAATCCAGACCTATCACTTCTCCATTTTCTTTCCTTTTTAACTTTTGATGGAATAAGCACATTGCTCACCAACTGCTATGTAGATACAAATATGAATTTGTGTTCTGTGGTGGATCTTACATAATCTGGAACACGTTCTTCGTCCCAGGAACATAGTTCTGCTGTATTTGGTACATCATACATGTTCCCCTATCTCTCGAGCGAATAACACAAATTGTTTTCACGCATACTCATGCATCAACCCCATTGATACGGGAAAATTTGTCTGGTTAGCCCTAATTTTGTCGTCTCTTATGTGATCCTCAATTTAGATGACCAATAAAACCAGACATTTAGTTGTATATTGTCATTTTAAAGGAATTTGTTCTGGGGGTGGATAGGGACTTGAATTCAGAAGAGACACTACCTCTGTCTGGAAAATAATGCAGTTGTAGTTCAATCTCTAGTCAAACATGTTAAGTTCGATAAAATTTATATAAAAGAGTACCGATATGAACTTCTTCTAGTTGACCACTACTCAAGTTCCACACTCTATATGATATGCAAAATACATTCCATGATGAATCAATGATATTTATTTGGTTCATAAATATTGATACCTTTTTGTATAGATTGATCAAAGTTAAGATGGTCAAAGTATCAAAATTTTGACTGGATCTTGGTCGGAGCATCGACTATTTGTGACTGAAGGAAATATTTTAGTAATGAATTCTTTACTTTTGCAGTGACATCACCAATAGATGGAATTTTGGAGAGAGTAGGACAAAAGGAAGGAGGAACATCAATGACTTTGGATCAGATAATAAGTGTATTGAATGATTTAGAGTGTACTTCTACCACTATTAACCCAGAAGAATTCACATTCGGTAAGGACCTATAGTAGTCTATGCATAAGTTTGATACATCCATTTCCCAAAACTAATTTTTTTTGTACATAAACTGGAGTCTGACTGTTGCGTCACACTATGCAGAAATTGTCTGGTCTTCAACTTTTTAGTCTGGTTGACTGATTTAAATCCTACCTTATGGAAACTTTAACTGATCAATTTTGTATGATTATTTGGTACAAACAACCTTAAAATTTCGCAAAAAACGAACTAGCTTGCGACGTTGGTCCTGACAGTTAAATGCTGCTTCCTCCGTTTTTAAATATACATGATGTTTTTTGGAATCTAATATATGATGTTTAGGACAAGCTAATCATTTGTAATCCTCTTTGTAGATTTGAATAAATTTGTCGAGACATGTCGAAATGATGAGGTACATGAATGCTTTCCTGTTTCATCCTTTATTATTATTTAGGGTTAAACTTCTCTAACAACATTTTTTAAAATGCATCAACATCTACAGCACCAAGTTAGTTTCATCATGTTCACCATGGCACCATGAAACATGTCTTGATAGTGCATTTATTTGGTATTGTTGATGTTAAATATATTTTTCTATAACCTTGGTCAAACTAAAGAAGTCTTACTTAGGAAAAACTAAAACCTCTTAAATTTTGTAATGGAGGGAGTTTCCTTTAATCAGATCCTTATTGGTTCCTCTTATTTGTGTATTGTAGATAGAGTCCCTTGTGAAAAAGAAACATGGGCAAGAAGCTTATACAATCTTTAGGTTATTGCTAAAACAAGGCTGTCCAGTTGAGACCGATGAAGTAAGGAATCTTCTATGCTGAAGATTTTTCTCTTTTGTGTGTTATTATCAGTTGCACTTTAATACTTGTTGCAACAATTATATTTTATCTTCACTATGTGGTAGTGTTTTTCTTAACAAAATAATAATCATTAAATGGCAAAGTTTCCTGTTGCAAACTTCAATGTGTAATGCTGGACTTTCATCACAATTTGCAGATTACTGACAGGACAATTCTAGACAAGCAGGTTGTTCATGAAACTCTATACAAACTTTGGAAGGATGAATACATAGATTCAGAGGTTTGTTGCATAAACCAAACACGTAGCATTTCTTCCTTAGACAAGCTTTCTACTTCATTCTTCTTGAGATTTTATCCCTTTATTACTTGGAGTTTCTGCTTCAAAATATTTTCCATGGAAGACTAACCGTGTACTTATTGCAATGTCTTTTGTCTCTAACCCACTTTAATGATGTGAAAGAGGTTAATTGGTTTAGTATGTCATTTAACAGCACAAGTCTGGACACTGTCAAAACCTTTTCTTAGAGGGGCTGCATCTTTGCTTATGTTCGTTACTTTGTTGTGAACAAATATTGTGAAATACAATGAGTGGGTGAGTGAAGGAGATATGATTATCTACTTTGGATGTTTTTTTACATTTCTAAACCTGAAAGATGACATATCATCCTTAGAAATTTGTTATGATGTGTTGTGTAATTCATGGAGTGGGTTTAGTTCCCTATAGGCACATGCACCCTGTAACTACACCTTCTGTTGTGCATCGTAGTGTGTGCTACACTTTAGACTTATTAAGATTTTATCAAGACAGATCAGAGATCCCACTTGACAATGCACATGACAGTTGCACAAGGCATCTTTTTGACATGCATCTGCCAGTGGGGGTGGGGGCACTTGCATTTCTTTATTACATCTATGGTGCAATGGAGGAGGCTGGGTTAGCCGAAAGATGGTTGGACATTAGAAGACACAATGGAACACTGATTTTTCAGTGTCAGAAGGGGTAGAAAATGGCCCAAGCCAGGTTCAAACATCAATTGTTGAAGTAGTATGAGTCCCATGAACTACTGATTGCTTTTTCATGTTCATGAGGCTCAGTGGCTCACTTCAATGTTCCTTAAAACCTTAGCTCCTTAACCTACACTGTTAGAATGTTGTGTCTATTCCTCCAAACCCTAGTAGGGTGGGCAATATAGTTCTTTGTACATGGGCCTCATGGGCCTAGCCTCATGGGCCTACACATATACACTAACACTCCCCTTGAGTCGAACTTCCGGCGCCAGCCGGAGATCAGGACCGGACATGAAAGAAAGCAACACACACAGGGGCCCCCGCGGTCACAACTAGCCACCGGGCGACGTTGAGGCCGGATCGAACCGGAGAAGGTCGATGAGGGCGCACCCTTTGGTGAAGATGTCGAACCGGGAGGTGGTCGGTACATGGAGCACCGACACGCGCCGATGGCAAACCAAGTCTCGGACAAAGTGCAAGTCGATCTCCACATGCTTCGTCGGTACCGATGCCGAACAGGGGTTGGTGGAGGTAGACGGGCCCCGACATTGTCACAAGAGACAAGTGTGGTCTTTGTCGGGCGTGAAGCTCACCAAGAGTCGACGAAGCCAAGAGGCCTCCGCACCGTTAGCAACAGCCCGGTACTCCGCCTCTGACCGGAGCCGGAGACAACCGGTCTGCCGCTTGATGACCGGGGAGATGAGGTTGCCGCCTAGGAAGACGGCATACCCGGAGGTAGAGCGGCGAGTGTCCGACGCGCCCGGCCCATCGGTGTAGACGACGAGCTCAGTGGAGGGAGACCGGTGGAGCATCAGGCCGAGTCAACAAAGTGCCACGAACATACCGGAGAAGGCGCTTCATCGCAAGAAGGGGTGCCCGTGGATCATGCATGTGAAGACAGATTGGCCGAACGGCGTAGGGCGATGTCGCCCTGGTGAAGGTGAGGAGGTCTTGCAAGGCACCACCCAAACTCCGGAAGGCGTAGGGATCCGCCACAGGGTCGCCTTCATCAGCAGAAAGCTTCGCCTGGGTATCAACTGGAGTAGCACAGGGGTGACACGCTGTCATCTCAGCCCGCTCAAGGATGTCAGAGCATACCGCCGCCTGGTGCAGAACAACCCTCGAAGGGCGAAGTCTCGACAAGAACCCCGTGAAGTGGTGAAGAGGACCAAGATCCTTCATGGCAAACTCCCGCCGCAAGGCCGATATGACACTCTTTGAGAAGCTGCGGGCGGAGGCTGTGAGAACAATATCATCAACATAGAGTAGCAAGGGTAGGCGCCTCACTCCGCGGCGATAGACAAACAGAGAAGTGTCTCGACTTGGCCTCTCCGAACCCCAAGGTGAGAAGGTAGGTGGCAAACCGAGAGTACCAAGCACGAGGCGCCTGCTTCAGACCATATAGTGACTTGTTGAGCCGGCAGACGAGATCAGGCTGACTGGAATCAACAAACCCCGCCGGGCTGGCTGCAAAGATACCGGGCCTCGCATAAGGTGCCATGGAGAAATGCATTCTTGACATCTAGTTGATGCACCGCCAAGAGCGAGAGAGCAAGTGAGAGGGCGCGGCGACTGAAAGCGTGCTTGACCACCGGACCAAGGTCTCATCATAATCAACCCCGGCGCCGGGTAAAGCCCTCCGGGTACCCCGAGCCTTGTAGCGCTCCAGCATCGCCGTCGCCCGACGCTTTGCGCCCGCATCCACTTGCTCAGGACACATTGCCACCGCACGGACGCCGCACAAGGTCCCACGCCCGGGTTGGCAAGAAGAGCCTCATGCTCCTCTCTTCCATCGCGCCGCCAGTTAGGATCCGGCAATGCGCCAAGGGGAGGGAAGGAATCGGAGAGACCGGCGGACTCGCTCTCGATGGCGGAGAGGGTCGCAGGACGGAGAACCCCGCCGCATGCCGAGTCACCATCGGGTGAGTGTGACGGGGGTCCCGCAACGATCTGCGGGTGGTAGACCGCAGTGGTAACCACGGACCCGCCGTGGTGGCGGCGGTGGCGGAGGAGCCGAGCCGGGTCCTCGAGGCGCGGCGCCGGGCGCGACGAACGTACACCTGCGTCGGCCGCCATGAGGGTCCCGGCACAACTGACGGGAACGACTCGACGCTCGGGGCAGCGTGGCGCAGCTGGGTCGTCGGGAGGCCGCGCGTGGCGCGGCCCGGTTCCTCCGGGGCCGCGGTGTGGCGCCTTGTTGGGGCTCCGAGGGCCGCACGGGCGCAGCCGGGACAGGGTCGCGCGGGCACGTGCAGAGGCGCCGGGCTGCTCGTGGGCGCAGCGGGGCCCGGGCCGCGCGTGTCGCCGCCCGGTGAGCCCGAGTACCTGTGAAAGAGGCCGGAAAGGTAACTGGTGGCTGAACCACCGGGCCGAGAAGGGGACTCCAGCCGGGCAACCCGTGGAAGGTGTGGAAGAAGTGGAGTAGTTAAAACCGACTCGTCGAAAAACAACGTGCCGGGAGATGAGGATACGGTGGGAGGAAAGGTCGTAACAGCGGTACCTTATGGTCAAGGGAGTAGCCAAGGAACACACAACGTAGTCGAGCGGGGCGCCAACTTGTGAGGAGCAAATGGCGCAAGTGTTTGGGTAATGTGCACACCCGAAGACACGGAGGTGGTCATAGGTCGGCGGGTACCGAAGAGGCGTGGTGGGAGTGGGAGCAGACAAGCTGTGCGGAGCGGTTGGTTGAGTAGGTGGGTGGCGGTGTGGAGGCTCGCCCGGCGCGGGCGTAGAGGCCCGAAGAAGAAGAGTGCGATGACATCGTTCGTGGTGCGGATCATCCGCTCACCCTTGCCGTTCGGGGAAGAGGTATGTGGACAAGACATGCGCTTGGTCGCAACACCCCGAGAGAGGAAGAAAGAACGAGAGGCATTGTTATCGAATTCACGCCCCGTTGTCGCGACCGACGGCCTTGACGGTGAGACCGAATCGAGTGGACGCCCAGCAAAGAAGTGGAGGAGGGTGGGAAACGTCTCACTTAGCACGCAAAGGGAAAAGTCCAAGAGTAATGGGAGAAATCATCAACCAACACCGATAATATTTGAGGCCGTAAATGCTCGGTACACAGGAGAGGTCCACACATCACAAAGGTACAAGATCAAAGGCATGCGTAGCACGCGAAGAAGAAGAAGAAAAAAGGTAGTCTAACATGACGACCGAAATGACACGCATGACAAAGATGCTCGGCATGAGTAACGAGTACAAGAGATGTTCGCGACTACGACCGAAGCCGAGCCAAAACGCCGCGCCCGATGACCGAGCCGGCGGTGCGGATGGTAGAAGACGGCGCCACGGCAAGAGCAAAAATGAAGATGGAAGGCGAAGAGTGTAAAGGGGTCCCGTGCTCACATCGGAGGAGTGGTCGCCGGAAGCCAAATCCTTCACAAGAAGACCCGTGGTGTCAAATTCGACCGAACAAGAGTTATCGCCAGTGAACCGACGAATAGAGAGAAGATTGTGGACCATCCGAGGGGCAACAAGAACATTCGAAAGGCTTAAAAGGACCGGGAGCGTAACTCCACGAAAACCGGAAGACAGAACCATTCCCCACCATGATAGAAGAAGGGCAAGAGGGTGGGGAGGTCAAGAGTCGAGAGTATACCGGCCGTCCGAGTGGTGTGGTAGGAAGCCCCGAGTCGGCAATCCACTGGCGGTGTCGCCCCCATGGTGCCGAAGGATCGAGCGAGCCTCGCTCGATTCCACCCCCCCGCCAGACGGGGCTAGGCGGAGGAGGAGCCTGTGTCGGCGTAGAGGAGCCATGGTGGAGCACATGGCGTCCGCCCGGGTGGAGGTCGAGTGTTCCCGCCGCCCGGCCGTGAACGGTTACATGGAGATGCGCCCGCCCATGGGTTGGTGAAGGAGGGACGTGGCGCACCGCCGAACTGGAAGTGGAGCAGCGGTGGAGTGGGTCCGCCACGCACCCGGTCCAGCCCGCCCGGCATACCACGCCCGCCGCCACCACCACCTCGCCACCACGGCCGCGACGGGCTCCACCACCGGGCGGCCACCTCCACTTCGCTTGGCCCGGAGGAGGCGGGCGCCGACGAGCACGGAAGTAGAGGACGCAGCGCCGGGGGGCAGAGAGCGGTGGTGGGCATGTGGCACGGCCCCCATCCGAGCTCCTCGCACGAGGTCATCCCAACCCGCAGGAAGGTGGGAACGCCCGCCGGTGATCCAGCCTCCTCGTGCGCGCGAATCACCATTGAGGCCCTCGGCAGAGGTTGAGCACTACCGGCGATCCTCCACCGGCACCCAATGTCACGGCGAGCGCCGGCCTTGACCTTCATCTCACGCAAGAGTCGCTAGCGAGAGGTCCCCCGGGCGAAAGTGCGGAAGGCGGCTCGGTGAGGGCACGGCCTCGCGTTTGCCGTGGAAGTGGCTCCCTCGATGGCGAGCCAAAGAGTGGCGCCGCAGCGGGTCAGGGATTTCGACGGTGTCCTCGGATATTCAGGGAGATGGTCCCAACGACCAGACAAGGCGCGATTGCCGAGGCGCCGCACGCCGCATCTCCCGCCAAAGGAGGTGTGTCGGCGGACGTGGTCGCCGATGGCGAGCGGTGGGAGCGCCAGAGCATCCGATCACGCCAACGGCGTGGGAGGTGTAGCGCGTGGAGTCGAGCACGACGGTGCGCGACCGTGTTCTTGACGTTCGCGGACGGGCGACGGCCCGAGGTGCAGTGGGCGACCATGGGATCGGCCGGGTCGGGCGTGGAGTGGAGAGGGCACCGGAGGTGGGTGTGCCCGGGGGAGGAAGAAGTGGCGCCGTGCTCCACGAAGACGGGGTGGGGACGGAGGACCGAAAGAACCGCTCCGCCGGCCACCCGGGCGAGTGAGAGCATCGGCGGCATCACGCCGCGCTCCCACGCGAGGGCAGTAAAGACGAACACGCCCTCGCGCCTCCGGTTCGAACCTTGCCGCCAAGAGCCCGGCAAGTCCGCGTTGGGTCCAGAGCACCACGACACCTTGCCCCGAAGAGCGCCACGGTGAGCGGCGCATCCCGCGGGTGCATGCCGAGACCCCACCGGAGCCATAAAGGTGGGCGAGGGATCAGCACGAGCACCACCGGGCCGTAAGGAGGCCGGGAGGCGTTAGCCGCGCCGAGGCCGGCACCATGGGCATCCGCGGGGCAGGGTCGGGTTCAGGGCTCAGCACGGCCCTGCAGCCTCGAGGTCGCCCCGAGAGAGCCCTCGGTGGCGGGGTCTCCCCCGCGACCAGGACGCGATCCATCCGCGGCGGCGGCAAAGAATGGCCGCAGCCGGCGTAGCAGACACAACGGTGGTGAGCTCAAAATGCGCTCTCGGGCGGAGGGAGGAGGAAGGGTCTAGGGGCGGCCCGGAGGAGGCACCCTCGGCCGCGTACCGCGCCCGCGACGAAGCCCATCGCGACGAAAGGCGCCGCGGGCCGCAGCCACGCGCCCGCGAGGAGTTCGCTGCCAAGGTCCGCGATTCCACCGCCGCGCCGGCCCCGACGCGCAGTGTAGCGGAGAGTGTAGGAAGGGGTAGGAGGAGAGGAGAGGAAGCCCGGCTGCTCGCCGCGGAGCCGCGGCGCCGGGCGCCTCGCCCGCCATCTGCGGGGCGGCGCGGGCCGGAAAGGGAAGGGGAAGAAAACGGATCGGGATTCTAGGTCGATACCATGTTAGAATGTTGTGTCTATTCCTCCAAACCCTAGTAGGGTGGGCAATATAGTTCTTGTACATGGGCCTCATGGGCCTAGCCTCATGGGCCTACACATATACACTAACATACACCATGACTTGTATGGCAAGTTGTTTACACCAATAAACCATAGCAATGTCTTCTACCCTAAAGTTCCACGATAGCATAGTTGGAATTGATTGTGTTATGCTAGCCATTATAATTTAGCTAATTAATGAGCTAAACATAAACGATTAATGGGAAAGTGGATTTTCCCAACTGCCAATTCCAAAGTTTCAGGCTAGAATAGCAAATGTCTCTTTTATATAGACTCCCCCAACAAATGTCCCGCAGCCTAGCAAATTTGGAAGCAAAGAACCATGGATGAAGCTGAAGACTTTGGGATTCAGTGATGCTAAACAACCGGCTTTTCTCTCTTTGTATAGACTCCCTAGCTTAGCGTCTTCTCCTTCCGCCGCCCTTAGACCTGTTGCTTTTTCTGTTTTGGTGGCTGTTATATAGCTGTACAGGCTTGTTCCTTTCATCTTTTTTATTTAAAAATAATTAAATAAACTTACACTGAGGGCTTCCCCTTCTGTATTCTCGTTCAAAAAAAAGTCTGGTGCTTCCTTTATCACTATTTTTAAGCTTTTGTTTGCTCTTAATGATTTACTAGTAGATTTGAAATTGTTATTTTTCTGCAAACATGTCAAATTTTCATGAATCAATACTTCTTCATCAGCAGTATTAAATAGGGATTTAGTTTTATGGCAACTTCAGTTTTTTGTTTTTCTGGATCAAAAATCCGGAATGTTTCAATCTGATTGACAGACAGACAAGCCTAGGTGCCTAGCAATTGACCGCTCTGCTCTTTTTCTTGGGTGAGACCACTCTGTTCTTGGATTCAGCAGTGAAGACAATCACTGAATTAGTGAATTGTTACACTTATCACTTATATTTAGTAGAGTATTATAGTGACTTAAGTATTTGTAAGCATATTGTTCCATACTTCAAATAGACAACAAAAGACTGCTTCTGCTGACAGTCAATTATGTTGCAGAGAGTCCCTCTACATCAGCAACAGGAACAGGAAGCACTCAGTTCTTTGTTTGGAGAGTAAAAAAAATTTATAGGGAACACTTCATGGACCATCTTTACCATGCTGCTTTAAACTTGCGCCAGATGGTCACTTACATGGCTGAACTATTACTTGAGGTTAGTTATTTAACCTGAGATTTGCATGTTTAGAACTTTAGATCCTAACTTGATAAGCTGATCATTGGAGATCAAAAATTTTAATTAGAAAATGCAATTGGGGATTATAATGACTTGGCTAGTCTGAATGTTGTTTGACTACAATATCAAGTCAAACCACTATTCTCAAAATAAATAAATAAATATTGATTCTTATTTGTGTTATCTAATTCCTGGGTAGGTGGAATTTTATTTTTCTTTCTAATGTTGTTCTATCCCCAAATTTGCATAAATCCAAACTTCTCTTTGATCAAATTTTGAAAAAAAAAATAGTTTTGGACTGTATTTGTATTTCACTATTGGTAAGTAGTGATTGTGTGCAGACTGGAGGGCAGGAAGATGAGCACTTTAGGTAGCGGTTTAAGATAGTTTGAAATTAACATTTTCCATACATTAGCTCGTTTCAAATTATAAGTCGCTTTGACTTTGTTGTTCATCCATTTTCTATGTATTTAGACATATTATTATATCTATATACATAGCAAAATGGATGTACCAAAAAAGTCAAAGCTTAATTTATAATTTGGAACGGAGGGAGTAGGCACCAGATGGTTCTTGTCCAGCTAATAATGTGTCGACTGAAAGTAACGATTGGGTGCAACCTTATTCCACTTGGTAGTAGTGTCATTCAAAATTCAGACATGGCATGGAATAACAATCTGGGGTCAGCAAAGTTAATGATTTCATCTTCTTTTACCATCAAACCGTTCAATTTATACCCTGCAATGTTTGGCTTTTAGTTGTCTTAATTTCATCTTCTCATTGTTTTGTCGATAACACAACAACTTAATGTGAGACGTTAAGACATGTACTTCAGAATAATAATTCATGTGTATCTCATACATCGTTTTGAAAACCATGTATTTCAGGGTTCAAAGGATGAAATCAAGCTTCGGAACAGAAAGAACATTTTGGTCCTAGCTCTCACTAGACATGATGAATCCCTTATGCTGTTCCATGATTTTTGAGAACACTGGAAACTGGTCTGTCATACTTACATATAAAGATGTAATCATGTAGTTTTGGTTCGGTGTCCAACCTCTGTCAAAATTCTACGGAGCCAGTTTTGGTTGGTTGGTTGGTTGGTTGGCAACCTGGGCTTGTTAGTTTGGCTTTGGGTGGCCCATTGACCAAGCCTTAGCATGGCCCGATGGAATCAAAGACAGCCGTTCATTTTTCAAAAAAAAAAAAAAAAAAAGACAGCCGTTCATTTCCTACAAGCCAGGTCTGTCTCTTCCACTCGCTTCTGGGTCTTTCCTCACTCTTGTCACTGCACCGCCCGCCCTTCTCTTCTCGTCTGCGACCTTCAAGCACAGCGCTCGAACAAGCACAGCTGGGTAGCCGTGCGAGCTTCATCGGGCACCTCTGCGCACGGTCAATACGGCGCGCGATGAGCACCTCCCGGCGAGGGAGAGCGAGGACGACGGCAGCAGCCATTGCGACGACGATGTTTCCACTCCATCCTATGCTCACCACCTGATCAGCAAAATGTTTCAACAGGGTAATCTTACTCACATTCAGATAGGGTGATTATTCCTTTTTTTTTAACAATAGATAGGGTGACTCTATTTGTAAGACAAAGTAAGCAACAAACACAGTATTATATCTTGCATTGCAAAAGCTAGACTCTAGCTATACAAGCCATGGCTAAATATGAACCAAAAACAGGGCCATACAGTCTTTTCAGATGGCAGGGTAGTATCCACTGGGTTTGGGCACTTTGAATTTATTGTTCACCTGTCGTTCGTCACCTCTCACGCACATTAGAAACACGAATTTCGTACGTGCCAATCATTTTTTTCGACTTTTTGTTGTTGTTGTCAGCACGCGGGCATTGCATGATCACTGACGAAACCCTGCTCGATCGCTCTTCTCTTTCCGGCCTGCTGTCACCGATGATTGCAAGTGGATAATAATCAAGTTGCAAAGAGCTCGGATATTGCGCCACTTGGAGCGGGGCCATCCATCATCGTTATCGTCTCAACTACAACTACTGGAGGTCGCAACCGCGTGGGCACGCACGCACGTACGACCATGGACTGACTTCTGCGAGACGTGCACTACCGTATAAACCCCCATGTGCGTACCGGCACGTTCCAGCTAAGATACACACCGCTGCTGGTGCTGGGAGGAGAGCCTCGGCCGGTCATCAGGTCAACTGCATGCAATATTAGCTGGAAACAATATACGTAGCCAACAACCGAAAAGGCCCGGGCTAATGTACTGTCCATGCGAATCATGCGATGGAATGTTCGGCGACATTAACCAATCGACATACAAGTCAGATGCAATCCGCGAACAAGACAAACGCCGTACGTACTTGCAGCTCGATCTGCCTATACTATGATTGATCCAGCTTGCGTATGCGTATCTAAGCTTGGGGATCGAAGAAGCTGTCGACATGGCCGTTTCAGTGCGCCAAATACATTATGTCTAAGTTCTTTTACGTGATTGACGCGAGGCAGCCTCTTTTTTTTACCCCCGCTTTCAATATTGAATTCCATGTTAACATCGATCACATGATTGATAGTCGGTGTTTCTCTGAATGTGAACCTGCGGTGGTGGTTGCAAAAGTTGGATGTCTCTTGAAGGGAACTCTCTCTCCATTGCTGGCCGATGACGACCATGTTGCCTGCTACTGAGACAGCTTGTTGTAGCAGTAGTACAATGCAGTGCTCCTCTAGAACCAACCAACACACAAATACGCTCTGCCACCGATCGAGAAAGGTAAAGCAATGTCAGTCAGCTTCACCGGAATGCCATGATTCCATCAGCTACCTGAGTACTGTACCTGACCCTGCCCTGGGATTTCGACATGTACTGCTAGAAGCCTACGACTACGAGAAGGGTCTGTCTCCAAGCATATTATACTGCTACTACACGTCTGAGATTCCGGTCACCGCGAGGGCAGACATGCATCCATCCTCCTGTTGATTCCACATCTATCAGTAGCAGGCAGCCTAAACATACTACTGATTGGTTGCAAGAACAGAAGATGATTACTACACAGTATATACACACACCGGTTAGAGTATATGATTGCAAAGACCCTTTGGCCCGTCGAAATGTAGAGCACCCGTGTTCCTCTGTGCTACTGATGGTACTGTCTGACTGATCTGAGTACGTACACGCGGTGGTGTGTTACCCTCGCCCTATCTCTCTGGCGTACGTACCATGCACGGTCAATGGATGTTGAGCTGGAAGCCAAGGCAGCAGCATGCAATGGGCCGCAACCACAACCAGAAGCAGCAGCCCTCTCCGGTTCCGATCGCTGGCCGTGTTCGTTCGTTCGTATAGAGCAGGATGCATGTGACATAGACAGCATATTTGCCTGAGCATGTGGGCTTGCTTCCTCCCCGCGCAATCAGTTCACCACCAGTAGCGGCAGTGACAAACTTGCAGCCGCCGCCGTGCCTGCCTGCCTGCCTGCGACGTCGCTTTTATCATGGCTGACGGACGGACCCGGCGGCCCGCATAATAATCCTGCGTGGAATTTCAAGTGGGATTCGGGCGTACGCCAGCCACACCTCTCCTTGAACGTGGAATACAGTTGTTAGCCAGAAACGGAAAAATTGTTCAGTTGTTTAGCGAATCGGGATATAAAGCGGATGGAAACTTGAGGATGTGGACGTTTGAAGCAGATGCTACATGTGTCATGTGCAGTGTGCTACACCCCCAAGGCCCCCAGGCAATGCAATGCAATCAGTGTACCCTCGCTACAGCAAATAAACACGCTTGCGAACTTGAGCACTGTGTACCCGTATTCAGCAATAGCAAGAACCAGGCCGGCCCACCAAACAGGGTCCAGTCCAGGGCAACACCACCAGGCCGTGTGCTGGCCCGGCGTCCCGAGCGCCTAGTCAGTCCCCATGCAGGGGCGGTGCAAGGGAAGCGCAAGTCCCGAGGCGTGGCCGTGATATGACATCCCGCATCGGCATCGTCCCGCTCCCGCCGGCATCCGTAGCAGTGGTTCCGCTAGCTCAAAAGGCGTGCACCCCGACCCGGCGGCCCGGCCGGCAGCCTGGGCCTTTCACTGCATTTCGCGCGAGGCGGCATGGACATGGCCACCCAATGCCCCCCGCCCGGACCCTCCGCGACGCGATCGCGAGCGAGCACGCCCGGACGCGGCCGGCGACGGGAGCCCCGTCAAGACATAGACATCCATCGCCCCTCGTCTCTCGATCCTCGGCCGCCGCGGCCCATCGGTGGTTCAGTCCGTCTCGCGTCCGACGACATCCATCCACCATCCCGGCCGCGCGCGCGCTGCGGGTGGGTTGCCTGATTGGCCCAAGGTGATGCATGCCATTCTCTGGCATTCTCATCCCGGACCGAGACTTGGGGATAATCAGCACCATTCTACGCTGCTTCTATCCAGCTAGCAATAATCGTGTCGTGTGCGTACACACACTGGAGACACACTGACTGCGTTTCGCCTGCGATGACGGCGGCTTTCCATGACTTTTTCTTGCTTGCTTTTCATTCCTCGATCGCCATCGATCAAGGGTTACCAAAGTCTAGCTGCATTCTGCATATAGTACGATCGTTATATATACTCAAATATAAATCTGACGGTAGGTGATAGAACAATCTCTGATTCTTTTCTTGCATAACCCCCAACCAAAAATCTAAAACAACTTCCACGTCTTCAATCGTGCATTTTTAGTATAAAATGTTCTACGGTATAATGCATTTCTAAATCTCAACGGTTTCTTACTAGTACTACCACATAATAGGACTTAATACGGCAGCTGGCTTCCTCGATGATTGAACAAATTATAGGACGATATCGATCGATCGACTGTAGGTACGTCTAAGTACGAAAAAGAGAGAGGTCAACGGTACGTATATGATATATATCCACACAGAAATTAATATCATCAACCCTCTACTGTACTACGTACGTTCTAGCTACGTGCTGCTGTCATGATAACATAAATAAAATGATTAATTAACGTACAAACAACGGAAGGGCCGAGAGACATGCTATCCATGTCCGCCTGCATGATCTTCGTATAGTACATACACCCCGCCCGGGCCCGGCCGAAGAAAAGAAACGCGTGCGATCTCGTTGACCTCTCGCGTTAATTATGGTGCTGTTTGGTTCCTGGGACTAATAAAAGAAGTCCTCCAAAAGAGTCTTTTAGGGACAAATAATAGAGAAAAATTCTCAAAAAATCCATCTCTGCTTCGTTTGGTATGAACTAAAAGGGACTTTTTTTCAAATGTTAAGGACTAAAAAGTCACTAAACCAAATCAACCTATCACCACACGGCGGCGTAGGTCGATTTTCGCGGTCCCGAAACGAATTGAACCACCATAACGGCCAGGGGCGCTACGTACGCTGAGCTGGAGAGCTGAGCTCGATCATGCCACGCGCTCTCTGCTAAATCCTCCGCGACGCTACCTCACGCGGCGACGATGACTTTTTGGCCGGTGATCGATCATTGCGCCGGGGCTCATTGGTGCATGTGGCCTCGGGACGACATGTGGCCTACGTCTTCCGGCGCGAGGGCGGGCGCGATGATGCCGCGTTCAGCGCCGGGTATTAGGGCCGGCAACACACCAACCAAACACATTAACACATTATCCAACCCGTCAACCCCCGTCGCCCCGGCTGGCTGCTGTACAGCGCACAGGCGTGCCTGCCTGACATTATCTTCGCGCTGCGCCGCCGCCGCAGCCCGCGTATCGCGACGGACCAACGTGTACTCCCCCCGGGAACACATGGGCCAAGGGCAAAATTCCAAACCAAGCCGACCCGGTGTATATCAGAGTGGGAGATGTCGTTGCTATAGGAACGCTGATGCATAAGTCTGTGCAGATGCAGATATAGGTTTTCTTTTGAATTCAATCAATATAGCTCTTGGATAATAAGGTTTTTATTTGGGATTTAATATTGCATATAGGAAATCCCGTGAGGTTCATTCAAATTAGAAGGAAAAAAAAAAGATAACCTCAACTGGACAAACCCAACACTAATCGAGCGAGCAAATATTTTGTAATATTCATCAATATTGAAAGGAACTCTATCACATCATCCTTTAGTGCAATTGTATTTGTATGATAACATTATTGCACAGGCCTTGCACGACTGCGCACCTTGCACATGTGTGCGTCTATGATTGAAAGAACGAGATGGCAGCAATGCATGCGTGCATATATATATACCATCTGTTGCGTGACGGCATCTATGGCGGAATGCAACAATAAGTTCAATCCTGATCGACACGGACAACGCGACCTTGAAAGCGAAAAGGGAGAAGCGTCGCGGGCAGAGACACGCCTTCCGCGCGCATGCAGTTGAGTGTGACGTGATCGTGATCGTGATCGTGGCCGGTACGGTGCTCTATTTTTCGCTTTCGTGGTTTTCGAGTGTGAGTTTGCTTGGGAGCTTGGATCATGCATTTTTGTCCATCATCTGCGGCATTTTTTTGTTTCAGACTTAGAGTGCCGTGCCAAGCAACATTGGCATTGTTTAGATTGCTAAAATTTGTAAACCGAATGTCAGCATCGTACACCGCAGCAACCTGCTTGTTAGTGGTAAATATCATCCTACCATGGAGTAAATAGGCTCAAAAGAATCGCCTCGAATGTACATCTAAACCGTGTAATTAGTTATTTTTTACTTCCTACATTTTAATACTCCAAACATATGCCTTTTGGTGCATTTAATATGATGATGGAGAGAAAGTGGAAAGGTTAGAAACTTTAGCAATCTAAACAAGGCCATTAACATTTGCCGCGAAGGCAGCGAAATGAAACTGATGCAACAGCGCCTTTTATTACTACACGCCTACCCCTCCGTCCCAATCGGAAGTTTGTCACCCCTGATTCGCCATCTTTATTCGATGCTTCGCCTTATTCAAATTTTTACACAAATATAATTTATTTTAGTACACTTATTTTATCAATGAAGATACTTGAATATTGATTAATTTTTATTTTTATAATTTGTATAAATATTTTAAATAAGACGAATGGTCAAAACATGAAGTTCAAAAGTCAAAAACGACGCAAATCCCCATGTGGGATGAGGGAGTACTTTATGTCCGTGAGGGATTGACGATGTCGCACAATATCACCCGGAAGCGTCCTACATTCCCTTCGTGATGTTTTTAGATAATAATA